>JAMQGT020003853.1:0-157858 GCA_024447675.2 Pterophyllum scalare
AAGTCTTTGAGATGGTTTTGAATAATTTTTTCTCTAATGTCTAAAAATTTATTTGTAAACAATTTCATGAAGTCATTACCAGTTAAAGTGAAAGGAATACTCGGCTCTACAGAGCTCTGACCCTTTGTCAGTCCTGCTACAGAGCTGAAAAGAAACCTGGGATTGTTCTTATTTTCTTCACACATGAGTGCAATCAGGGGAATAGGACACACCAGGGAAAACAGCTGAACACAATCACATTAACAAGACAGAGGAAGCAAAACTGAATATCAAACCCACAATACAAAAGACTATCAAAGTAAAACAGGAAGTGACTAAACATGACTGACAGAAACCAGGACTAAGACATGTGGGCTTGATACTGAGACACAAGATAAACAATACACAAGACAGACTAAACACAGAGACAAGACTAGGACTGAATATGGAAACACAGGGAAACAGAAACTAAATGACCAAGAAAAGAACTTAGAAACTAAGAATCACAATATAGAAATATTACAAAAACCCTGGGTCCTAGACCCAGGGACCATAACAGATAACCTGTAAGCTGGAGAGGAAATGGCATGTCACTAATTTAGAAAGATCTTCACTTAACCTGGAAAAAGAGTTTGTTGCTCTATGAAAAAGCCCTTCATAAAGCTAGGACATCTTACTATTTATCACTGATTGAAGAAAATGCAAATACCCCAGGTTTCTTTTCAGCACTGTAGCCAGGCTGACAAAGAGTCAGAGCTCCCTTGAGTTGGGCCAGACTGGGCTCAGAAAAACAGTAGCCACTCGTAATGGTGACTGGCTGTGAAACAAAGAACTCATCAGCAGTAGATTCAGAAAACCAGGATATTGTCTCTTTGTTGGTTATGGCAAGCTTTGAAGCCAAACAGACCTGTCTTCATCTGGCACTGAAACAAAGGCACACAGTGCAGAGTGGCTGAAGTTAAGGTTGGTTAAGAATCACTGGCTCAACAGGCAATAAAAGGATAATGCTATCTGAAATTAGTGTTGCTAATCTTCCAGTTGTAACTTTTATCGATACAAATGATTACTTGGAATAATTTTAAGTTGTGTCACATCATTTGAGGAGGGAGCTGCCTCACTCTCTGGCTGTTTCTGAAATTAAGGGTCATACGTTTCATACTGTGAAGTTAGTGCTAGGATTTGGTACAGTGTCACATTGGCTCACTGACTTTAACAGCTGCTGATATCCACTGTACACCATTTTAAACCTGTTAGTTGTGCTCTTCTCACCTTTCTTTTGAAAAAAATTGAAGCTGACTTTTCTCTCCCACTCATTTTCTGCTTTCGTTTTTTAATACACTGCTTTTGTTTCTTTGTGAAAAACATGACTCACAGTGAACATTACCAGACATCTTGATAGAATAACTTAGCTGTCCTGTAAAGGCAAGTCTGAGTGCATGATGGTCTAAACACTTCTGCCTCATTTGTAAGGGGTCAAAGTGGCTTCAGAGAGCCACCACTATTTTTTAAATCAATGTTGAGTCACCCAACTGATTTATTCAGGGAATCTAATTATGAGCAAAATCACTTAGAAATAAAAAGTGTAAACAAAAACTAATTTCTCATTCCAAGCTTGCAAGGTCCATCATGCTATTGGGGCCCTGGGTAGTCAGTCTGACTTTTATCCCAAACTACAACACCCATGTGTGCAAACAGGAAGAGTTTGTTCCAACTAGGAAAAGGGAACCTGATGTTATGACCAAAACAGCTCCAGAACAGGTACACACAGATCTTAGCAGAACAATAGACTTAGAGACCAGTGAAAGCTATAGACTTGCATTATCATTCACTGATGACTATTCCATTACAGTCTTATTGTATTTTCTGAAAGACAAGAGTAACAGAATGTATGCTGATAAGGCCCAGACAGATAAAGCTGCATCAGATATGACAATGGAGCAGAGTTCATGAGGGAAGGATTACCAGTGCCTTCTCAGCAACATCGGGATTTCAGCACATCAGAACGGTACTGCTGAGCAAAATGGGTGTGCACTGTTTGACATGGCTAGGTGTATGCTAATAGAGAGCGAGCTACCAAAAGTGTTATGGGCCTGTGCAATGCAGAGAGCAGCTGTAGTAAAGAACAGATGTTTTAACATCTGTAAATGTAAATGTTTAGACTCGCTCGCTTCAGTTGATCTTTTGGAGTTAACTTCAATAGTTACTTCCTCCAAACCATCAACATGTTTATTAGATCCCATTCCTACTAGACTGTTCAAGGAAGTCCTTCCAATTATTGATTCTTCAATCTTAAATATGATCAATCTGTCTTTATTAGTTAGCTATGTACCACAGGCCTTCAAGGTGGCTGTAATTAAACCGCTACTTAAAAAGCCATCACTTGACCCAGCTGTCTTAGTTAATTATAGGCCAATCTCCAACCTTCCATTTCTCTCCAAAATCCTTGAAAGAGTAGTTGTAAAACAGCTAACTGATCATCTGCAGAGGAACGGTTTATTTGAAGAGTTTCAGTCAGGTTTCAGAATTCATCACAGTACAGAAACAGCATTAGTGAAGGTTACAAATGATCTTCTTACAGCCTCTGACAGTGGACTCATCTCTGTGCTTGTCCTGTTGGACCTCAGTGCAGCTTTTGATACTGTTGACCATAACATTTTATTACAGAGATTAGATCATGCCATAGGTATTAAAGGTACTGCACTGCAGTGGTTTGAATCATATTTATCTAATAGACTCCAATGTGTTCATGTAAATGGACAAATTGGAGTCATAAAGGTTAATTATGGAGTCCCAAAGGATTCTGTGCTAGGACCAATTTTATTTACATTATACATGCTTCCCTTAGGCAGTATTATCAGAAAGCACTGCATCAATTTCCATTGTTAAGCAGATGATACTCAGCTTTATCTATGAAGCCAGATGACACACATCAGTTAGTTAAACTGCAGGAATGTCTTAAAGACATAGAGGCCTGGATGACCTCTAATTTCTTGCTTCTAAATTCAGATAAAACTGAAGTTCGTGTGCTTGGCCCCACAAATCTTAGAAACAGTGCCAGATACTTACACTGGATGGCATTATTTTGGCCTCCAGTAACACTGTGAGATCTTGAGCAGGGATATGTCCTTCAATGCACATATTAAACAAATATGTAGGACCGCTTTTTTGCATTTGCACAATATTTCTAAAGTTGGAAACAACCTGTCTCAGACTGATGCTGAAAAGCTAATTCATGCATTTATTACTTTAGACTAGACTATTGTAGCCTGCAGCTGATTCAAAATGCTGCAGCTAGAGTACTGACAGGGACTAGAAAGAGAGAGCATATTTCTCCCATGTTGGCTTCTCTTCATTGGCTCCCTGTTAAATCCAGAATAGAATTTAAAATACTTCTCCTCACATACAAGGTCTTGAATAATCAGGCCCCATCTTATCTCAAAGACCTTATAGTACCATATCACCCCAATAGAGCACTTCAATCTCAGACTGCTGGCTTACTTGTGGCTCCTAGGGTACTTAAGAGTAGAATGGGAGGCAGAGCCTTCAGCTTTCAGGCCCCTCTTCTGTGGAACCAGCTCCCAGCTTGGATTCAGGAGACAGACACCCTCTCTATTTTTAAGATTTGGCTTAAAACTTTCCTTTATGATAAAGTTTATAGTTAGGGCTGGCTCAGGTGACCCCGAACCACCCCTTAGTTTTGCTGCTATAGGCCTAGGCTGTGGGAGGTTTCCCATAATGCACTGCTTACTTTCATTCACCTTATTTACTCTGTTTATACTTCACTCTGTATTTAATCATTAATTATTATTAATCTCTGGCTCTCTTCCACAGCATGTCTTTTGTCCTGTCTGCTCACCCATCAGCCCCAGCCGGTCGCGGCAGATGTCTGCCCCTCCCTGAGCCTGATTCTGCTGGAGGTTTCTTCCTGTTAAAAGGGAGTTTTTCCTTCCCACCATCACCAAGTGCTTGCTCATAGGGGGTCGTTTTGACTGTTGGGTTTTCTCTGTATGACTGTAGGGTCTTTACCCAGAATACAAAGCACCTTGAGGTGACTGTTGTGATTTGGTGCTATATAAATAAAATTGAATTGAAATTGAATTGAATTAACAAATGCACAAAATAGGCACCTTACTTATAGTAATGCTGACAGGAAGAAGGCCAAACCTTTCCAGGATGCAAAAGTTTGGGAAAGCATGTTATACCAATAGACGGGACAAGAGAAAACTGGGCTCAAGTGTGAGAATCTTTGTTGGGTTTGAAAAAAATAGTGGTCATGGTATAGGAACAATAGGAAACAGTAAGAAAATGCAGAAGTTTGTGACCCAAAACAATGTTTGAGAGACAGACACAAACTGACATGACATCTGATGATGATGATGATGATGACTTTGAGGCATAGAACGGGGCTAGCAAGACCAGACAAAGATTTCAGTATTTAAATATCCATGTCTCAGGTGAATGTCCAGCCACAGAAATGTTAGACTAACCACAACATCCTTCCAGACTGAGTCAGAATTCAGGGTGGAAAGGACAGTAAAGATTAAGTTATATGATACATTGTGTAACATACCTCTAACATTCAGATAAGCTGTAACCTCACTTTTTTTTTTTCTTTTTTTTTTTAGCAGATATAGGGTTGAGTATTTTCTATATTTCATAATATTATGGTACATGGTTGATACCACTCTGGAAACTCTTTCTTGTTAAGATAATTGGATGTATTTTATCCTCATTTATCCTTATGCAGTTTATATAATAATTCCATATCTGTAGCTATCCCTGTTGCCTCTTTTCCCATATAATATCTGGAGAAAAGCTTATCCCAGTTTTGGAATCAGATTTGTGGTACTTCAATTGACAGTGATGCAAATAAATATAACAGGCATGGCAGAATATTCATCTTAATTGCATTAATTCCATCATTTAAACCTAAAGGGCAGGCAGACCATCTATCAGTGTCTTTTGTTAGTATTTGTGTGGTCATAGTTGGATTGGTATAATTTAGTCAGATTTTTATTTATAGTTACACCCAGATATTTGAGTGATTTGACTCACCAATTAATTTTAAATTGCTTAAATTTCTTATCTGGTAGGCAGTTGAGCAAAAGAATTTGAATTTTCTGGATGATTACCTTATATCCAGAAAACTCCCCAACTTTATCTGGTATTTGCATCAACCGTGTAAAGGAGTTTACTTTGTTAGACAAAGAAATCATAACATCAATAGGCTTATGGTGTGTACTTAATGGTTAATTTCTGTTTCTCTAATTATTTCACATTGCCTGATTATTTGGGCCAGTGGTTCAATATAGAGCGCAAACAGTGTAGGGCTCAGGCAACATCCCTGTCTGGTTCCCCTCTGCAGTTCAAATCTTCTGTCAGAGAAGCAGGATCTCTGGTTGCTGACATCGAAGCCCATTTTTCTCAGAGTTTAAAATGTCCACCACATCACTGGTATGTGGAGATGCCAGTTCTGGGGAGTCTTCAGGGTAGCTCCTCTTGGTGGATGAGTTCAACTTATCTGGGGCAACACCAAGGTGTTCCCAGGCTAGATGAGAGATATGATCTCTCCAGTGTGTACTGGGTCTGCCCTGGGGCCTCTTCCCAATAGGACATGCCCAGAACACCTCACCCGAGAGGTGTCCAGGAGGCATCCGAGTTAGATGCCCAAACCACCTCAACTAGCTCCTTTTGATGTGGAGGAGTAGCAGCTCTACTTTGAGCCCCTCCTGAATGGCTGCACTCTTCATCCTGTATCTAAGGGTGAGGCCAACCACCCTTCAGAGGAAGCTCATTTCTGCCGCTTGTATCCATTATCTTGTTCTTTCGGTCATTACCCAAAGCTCATGACCATAGGTTAGGGTAGGGACGTAGATTGACTGGTAAATGGACAGCTTTGCTTTTACACTCAGCTCCCTCTTTACCACACTGGAGTGGTGCAGCATCCGCATCACTACAGATGTGGCCCCAATCTGTCTGTCAATCTCCCACACCCCCTTCTCCTCACTCATGAACAAACCCCAAGATACTTAAACTCCTCCACTTGGGGCAACAACTTTCCCTGACCCGGAGTGGGCACTCCACCCTTTTCCAGCTGAGGACCATGGACTCAGACCTAGAGGTGCTAATTTTTATACCCGTTGCTTGACAGTTGGCTGCAAACTACTCCAGTCACAGCTGGAGGCCACACCTGATGAAGTCAACAGGGCCACATCATCTGCAAAAAGCAGATATGACATTTTTAGGTTACCAAGGTGAAAGCCTTCTGCCACTTGGCTATGCCTAGAAATTCCGTCCATAGAAATTATGAGTAGAATTAGTGACAAAGGGCAGCCCTGCTGGCAATGTGGACCAGGTCTCGCTGCAGATGTACAGGGACTGAATGGCCTATAACAATGGGCCAGACACGCCATACTCCTGCAGCACCCTCCACAAGATACCCTGAGGGATGAGGTTGAATGCCTTCTCAAGGTCTACAAAACACATGTAGACTGGATGGACAAATTCCCACCCACACTCAAATATCCTCAAAAGGATAAAGAGCTAGTACAGCATTCCACACACAGGACGAAAACGGCATTGTTCCTCTTGAATTTGAAGTTTGACTAACAGAAAAACCTTCCTTTCCAGCACCCTGACATAGACCTTCCCGGGAGGTTGATCCCCCTATTGTTGGAGCACACCATCCGGTCCCTCTTTTCAAAGATAGGGACCACCACCCCAGTCTGCCAATCCAGGGGCACTGTCCCAGATCTTCATACGATGTTGCAGAGGCATGTCAACCAAGACAGCCCCAGAACATCCAGAGCCTTCAGGAACTTAGGGCGAATCTCATCCACCCCAGGGGCCCTGCCCCCAAGGAGTTGCTTAAGTACTTGACAGAGAAATCACTTAGGAATAAAAAGTGCAAAGAAAAACTAATTTCTCATTCCAAGCTTGCAAGGTCCATCATGCTGTTGGGGCCCTGGGTAGTCAGTCTGACTTTTATCCCAAACTACAACACCCATGTTTGCTTACAGGAAGAGTTTGTTCCAACTAGGAACAGGGAACCTGATGTTATGACCAAAACAGCTCCAGAACAGGTACACACAGATCTTAGCAGAACAATAGACTCAGAGTCCAGTGAGAGCTATAGATTTGCATTAACATTCACTGATGACTACTCCATTATAGTCTTTTTGTATTTTCTGAAAGATAAGAGCAACAGAATGTAAGCTGATAAAGCTGCATCAGATCTGACAATGGAGCAGAGTTCATGAGGGAAGGATTACCAGTGCCTTCTCAGCAACATCGAGACTTCAGCACATCAGAATGGTACCACTGAGCAAAATGGGTGTGCATTGTTTGACATGGCTAGGTGTATGCTAATAGGGAGTGAGTTACCTAAGGTGTTATGGGCCTGTGCAGTGCAGAGAGCAGCTGTGGTAAAGAACAAATGTTTTAACAAATGCACAAAATAGGCACCTTACTTAATGCTGACAGCAAGAAGGCCAAACCTTTCCAGGATGCAAAAGTTTGGGAAAGACAGAACAAGAGAAAACTGGGCTCAAGTCTAAGAATTTTTGTTGGGTTTGAAAAAAATAGTGGTCATGGTATAGGAACAACAGTAAGAAAGTGCAGAAGTTTGTGACCAAAACAATTTTTGAGAGAAAAACACAAACTGACATGACATCTGATGATGATGATGATGATGATGACTTTGAGGCATAGAACAGGGCTAGCAAGACCAGACAAAATCCTGATTTCAGTATTCCCATAACCATGTCTCAGGTGAATGTCCAGCCACAGAAAAGTTAGACCAACCAGACTCCACAATACCCTTCCAGACTGAGGGAGAATTCAGGGTGGCGAGGACAGTGAAGATTAAGTTATACAATGCATTGTGTAACATACCTCTAAAATTCAGATAAGTTGTAACCTCACTGAACTCAAAGAAATGAGTTATTGCAATGGATGAAGAAAAGCAGTCACTGAGAGAAAATGGTACATTCACCTTGACCACCTTGCCTGAAGATAAAAAAACAGTGGGGGTAGATGGGTATATGCAATCAAAAACAATGTTGATGGGGCTAATCAATATGAGACATGATGCATGGCCAAAAGATACAATAAAAAGATGTGTACATATTATGGAGAAACATTTTCCCCTATTGCTAACCTGACCGGTATCAGAGTGCCGATGCAAAAAGCAGCTCAAGAAAACCAGATTTTCTCATGGATGTTAAAACTGCCAACCTAAATACACCAATGGACTGTAAGGCATAGAGGGAAGAGCTTCTATATTTTACAGAGGAGGAATGTAACACATATTAAACGTGGGTGTATGAGCTTGAAAAGTCACTATGTGGGCTAGAACAATCAGGCAAAAAAATTTGAATACTCTAAGCTGAGTGAAAACCACTTTGTGTGAAATCCTGCAGATGGTTGTACTCAGAGAGACAGAAAGATCTTAATTATATGGGTAGATGATGCAGTCATTGCTGCCAGTGGTAAAAATTCACTGATTGCTATGAAGGAAAATGCTCACAGAAAATTTTGAAATTGAAGACTTAAGCAGAAACATTTCCTTGGTACTGAGTTTGACCAGAGTGCGCATGCGCTACTTACATGCAGCCTATTACTGTTGCTCGTTTCCTTTACTTAATTCTGATTCTGTGATAGCTATGAAAAAAATAACACCAAAAAATGTGTGGAAACATACTGGAAAGGTTTGACATAAAAAACTGTAAACCCAGAGTGACACCTTGTGAGCAAAAGCTACACTGATGGCCATAACAGAAAATACACTATAACGCTTAACTTGTGGAAGGAGAGAATATTCAAACTCATCTGGTAGTTCACTGTTTTGAACAGCAGGTGGGGGTGCTGCATAAAATAATGGCTACACCAGCTTCTAAACACAATGCAATACATCAGTCAGTCCGCTGAAGTGATAAGAAGGCAGGTATAGACCAATACGTCAAAAGGCAAGTCATATCTGCAAAATAAGAAGTAACTAAAGTTTTAACATAAATGGGATGAAGTACAAAGTCCAAAATTTACATCCAGGATGTACTGGAGTAGAGGTAAAAGACAGTATAATCCTATTTAATACTCAAATAAAGTACAACAAGTACACTAAAAACAAGTAATTCAGTAAAGTAGCAGAGTAAAATTTCAGGTATACTCCACCCATCCCATCATACTATGGTGGTGGGTATTGTAAGACTAACAATAGTTTTTGTGATGGGAGCTGAAACATACAGTAATATCTTTGTCTCTTCATCACCAGCCTGAATGCATTTAGATGTTCTGATCCAAGAGAAACACAATATCCAGCCTATCAGAACGGACTTTCTGCCTGAGAACCTGCAATTCCTGAGGTGCCTGCTCAGAGTAAACAAACTAATAAAAATATCTCAGTATGTCAGAGGGGTGGGATGGGGGGTGGGGACTTTTGCTTTTGAGATATCTTGTTAGTTCCAGAAAACACAGCAGTTTTTTTGCCAAGTGAATGCCTTATGCTTTTATTGATTTTCAGGGATAACTCAGCTACATCACAAAGTCATTGACACAAGATGGCGCCAGACGCATTTACATCAAAGTAAGAGCATCACTTCAGTTACTTTCTGCAGTACAGTCACTCTGGCCCCGGTTTGCTGCTGCTGTGTTGATCCTAAGCATTGCATACCTAGAGAAGTGAGTTTTAACTGGGAATGTCTGATGGAGGCCACTGTCCATAGCTTCATAGTTTCTCTTTAATTCTTGGAAAGTTTTGAAATCTGATTGGAACATGTTCTAGACCTCCACTGCATGGACCTGGTAAGGTCATAAGGTCATCAAAGCCTGTTGTCGTGGTAACCTAAGGTCTTCGGGAGGCTTTCCAGGCTTTGTCTTCTGAAGCACCAGATTTGTATTATAAGACCAAAAGGACTGCAGCTTCAGCAGTTGCAGAAGCAAAAGCCTGGTTTGGGGAAAGTTTGGGGAGGCCACAGAGGAGGACTTTTTGCTGGCCTCAAGAATTCTGACAAGCTGTCCGGTGAATAAGGAAAGGAAAACAGCACTTGTCTCAGGTTGTGTTCAGTTGGCGAGGATAACTGATGACCAGGACTGGGGATATTGTTAAAAAAAAGAAGAGCACTTTGAGAAACTTCTAAACCTCATTGACATGTCCTGTGTGAAGGAGCCAGTATGAAGATTTGAACAAAGACTTGCCAATTATACTGGCAGAGTTTGCTGGGGCAGTTGAAAATCTCCCCAGTGACAAGGTGCCAGGTTTGGATGAGATTTGACTTCACCAGGGTTGTCTCTGATCATGTTTGTGATAATCGTGAGCAGGATCTCAAGGTGTAGCCAAGGATTTTCGCTTTGAGAATGTAACCCAGGTTGTTTTTTTGCCATTGTACAGACCCTCTTACTGTTTGTAAATAATGATGACATAGGTAGCGATGTGCGTGCATTTTGGAAACAGAAATACGGCGGAGTTCAATAGCATTTCAATCTACTAGAAGGGATTATCAACGAAAGATCATGAAAACTACCTGCAAAAATTAATTTTGATGAAATTCCGACTCCCCGATTCCTGTGGTATGTTAGCAAGTGGCCCAGTATCCGTGGGCGGATATGTATGTTTATTTGGTGGAGAAACCCAGCGTATACACCCGAGAGAAGTTGCAGCGCATACAAGTCACTGGATGCTTACAATTATGTTGTCTGTTGCCATGTACCAAACACCAAATATCATGACATAGACTCGGAGTTTTGTGTCTTGAAGGCAGAAGTTCTTCCAAGTCAAAGACAAGGAAACAGGACCGTGTATCTAGGCTCAGGTCATTGTAAACAGGTCAGAGAACTACGTCCTCACAGTGAATTGTACCTGCATGGCAGCGTGAGTACTTCCTCAGATTGCTTTTCTAGCTTGCTTAGAATTTTATTATTGATTTACAATGAAAAAATATATACTGTTACATTCAAAAGTCTGGACACACTCAACCATTTATATGTGAGTCTGCCATGCTTTTGACTGGCACTGCATATTGTAATCTATAGCCAGACAGAAGGCTGTGAAACTTAGCGGTTTGAGAAATTCAGTTATCATTTTGTAAGCACAGAAACCATATAGTTGGTTCAGTGACGTGTAAATGCCACCAAGGGTGGATTAACTTACGAAGAATTTCCTGGTAAGTCAGTACATTTATTTGCAACATGCATTTGTGTTTTTTCTGTGTGAACATGGTGCAGATTGGATTTCGTTATTAGTTTAAAAGAGAAAAACCAGTCAGGATATGCTGTTGTGTGAAATGTGGAAGCTATGAGCTGCTAATAAGTTGTGAGCAGTGTTAGCCCTGTGTAATGTAAGCTAGCGCAGCCACGTGGTTTTTCTCGGGTATCACTGTGAGCTGGCTATGAGCTCAGCAGGTGCCTAGCTTCCATGGGTAATTTGATTGTGCCCTGGATTTCTGTTGTTACTGTTATTACTGTTTCTTTGACAAAATTATATTGTTAACTGGCTAGTAACAATATGTGGAAGTAGAAAGGACATTTTCTAAGAGATGGTTCATTTACTGAATTATTTTATTTAAGGAATTAAGAGTTGCTTGCACGTTGTGTGCAGGCTGTTTTTTTTTTTTGTCGATAGAAGGAGGACTGGATGCTGGAGATATCTACCCAGGACGTCTAGTACCAAGGCCACCTGTTCCCAGGAGGGTGGTAGGACCTGAAAGGATTTTTTTTTCTTTTTTCCCCTTCGTCAGAGGATTTGTTAATTTTCCCTTATTTTACCTGAGATCTCAGATATTTTTATTTGCTACTTTTTCTTCTTCCATAGACAATTGATTCCATGAAGAACTATTCTCATAAAGAAAACCTGAAAGAATTTAATTATTGTTTTGTTGTTAAAAAAAATACATTACTTTCTTATCTAAGAATGTTGAGTATGTTTATTGTGGTTAGAGGGTTTTCCTTTGGAATTTTTACAGCTGCCATCACCAATCTCCTACGGATCTTAGAGAAGTAACCCTGGTTGTGTACATTTGGCTATTCCAACGAATCAGACTAATAGATTCTTGCAGCCTGGACTGCTGCATTATGGAAGGGTTACAAGAACCTCAGAATAGCATCCCTGTTGTTTGTGAATTATGTGGTTCTCTTGGCTTCATTGGAGCATGATCTTTAGCATGCACTGGAACAGTTTGGAGCATAGTGTGAAATTCCTGGGATGAGAGTTGGCACCTCAAAGTCTGAAGGCCATTGTTCTCCGCCAGAAACGTTCTCTGACCCCCTGGGTTGGGGGACAGAGGTTGCCCCAAGTGAGGGAGTTTGAGTATCTTAAGATCTTGATCATGAGTGATGGGCAGGTGGAGCATGAGATGGACAGATTGGTGTGCTGTCAGCAGTACTGTGGACATTGTACTGTCATGGTGACGAGTAGGTAGGAGTAGAACTGCTGCTACTTTGTGGTGGCATCTGGCTAGGCTGCCCCCTACGCACATTACTTTGAAGGTTTTCTGGGCATTCCTAAGTGGGAGAAGACCCCAGTGTAGACCCCAGACCCCAGAGCCCACTGGGGAGATTATATATCTTGTCTGGCCTGGGAAAGCCTTGGGTCTCACCAGGAAGAAATGGAAAGTGTTGCTGGGTAGAAAGATGTCCGGAATAACCGGTTTAGCCTGCTACCACCGTGACCTGACTTTGGATAAGCAGAAGACTGATGTCTTGGTAATAAACAAAATGAAATAGCTATTAAAGTTTCAAGTCACAATTGTTGCAAATTTGTTTTCTTTTCCCAAATAGCTTCTTGTTTCCAGATAAAGTACTTCCACAGACTCATGCAGACAGAACATGCATGTTCTTAAATTAAAACTTAAGAAAATTAATGTTAACATTTATGCTGATTTATGTGATTGAATTTTCTAACCATGGGAGCATTCTCTCTCATTAAATTGGAACATTTCCCATTGTTTCAGTGAGTTTTGCTATTTGGCATCCAAAAAGTCAAATTTACTGTGCAAGCACACAAACTCATCCGAACAGTCCATAAGTCTGCCATCTGCCTGAAATAAATGTGAGGTTAATGTTGAGTTCAGTGTTAATTTTCTGTGTGAAATCCACCCTATTCCATTTTCCCACTGATTCATTTGAGATGTTTGTACTTTTCATCTATTTTGGGAGCTATCAATCTTCCTGTGGTTCCCATCCCATGTCAGTGAAGTCTTCTTCACTGTATCTGTCCTTGGATGAAAGATTTTGGAAGGAGCAGAAAAAAGTGTATTACCACAATAAGATATGAGAGAAACAGCTGTAACCATCATGGGTCGTAGTTTGTTTTGCCAAATACTGAATATTTTATTATTATTTTTTTTAAATCCCTGTTCAGCTCCCTGTTGAGCTGACACATAACCACCAAGTATTTTAAAGAAATTCTTGCACATTTTGTACAGTCCTGATGGTTTTAGACTTCTCTGAATAACAAATGGCTGCACTTGGAACCGTTCAGATCACACTTGTTATTTGACACTACCCCACAGGGAGCTTTTCCCCTCTGCCTACAAATGCTTGCTCTCACTTTGCAGCTAAGTACACATTATTAAAATGTCAAAATTGAGCAGACACCTTACCAGAAACAGATTTAGGGTCTCAACTAACTCTGTTACAACTCAAGATTTTTGATGCAAGAGTGAAAACGCTTCTGACACAAACTCCCACAGACCTAAAAAGGAAGAAAAAAAGAAATGATTTTGTTGTGTGTGTTCTTTTTTATGGTATTGCAGCCTTTATGAGCCATAACTATGTAACTAAAGATACCCACATGCTGTGGATTACAAAAGAAGTCATAACCTTGACCTAGTAAAAAAAGAAACTGGCAGGGATCAAGGCCACATCAGACTGCAATGAGGCATGGAGTGCTTCGCTTCTGGCAAACATGTTAATCCACATGACCAGTTTGCCTTCAAAAGAATCCTCTCTGTCCTTTCCTTTTTTTCTTATTGTCACTTACACGTCATAGGATGTGTTACTGAGATGCCAATAATCTGTCTGCTGTTGGTTTGCTCGGATCATAAACAGAAATTTAGAGACACTATACATCAAAAAGAAGCACTTTATCCAAGTCCAACACTATTTATAGCATTTTTATAGGTGACCTGCTGTTAAACTTATTTGATATATATATATATATATATATATATATATATATATATATATATATAAAATTAATTAACGTGTTAGTCTGCAAAAATATAAAGAAGTCTGCAGTAAAAACACTTTTGAAAGGGTTTTCATTCATGCATTATTGATAGATAAGCACTGGGGAGTGTGAAATATAGGGAGCAAGAACCAGAGAATAAAGGAGGGCAAAATTCCCCAAAGCCAGACTTTTTGCTGATATGCTTTTCTCAGTCTCACTGTACCCATGTTACACTAAATCAGTGGCGAAAGAAAACACCAACATATAGTGGAGAATAGTTACAGCCTCATTTCTGACATACCCAGAGTGGTCACATAAACCAGCTGCCATCCACCAGTAGCATGTCTGAAATGCAGCCACTACTTCACAGTCTGCATTAAAGATATTATGATAGTTTAAAATCCTTATTGCAGTCTGTTTTCTATGCAGGCACAGTTAATAAATGGAAATTCTCTGATAGCAAGAAGATTAAACATCAGTTCAGTTTATTCAGTGATTGCTTGCATTCAGTCTTTGTGAATGGACTAAATCAGAACATGATTACAAATCTTATCAGTCATTTATCTGGTAGAGGAGTTATAATATTCTGAATAGAGCCTGATGTCACTCAAAAAAGGGAAGGCATCCTCTGCTGTGGTGGTGAAGGACTTGTACTGTAGTCATTTGTTTTTTCCATTTATTTAAAACTTGTCTAATAATAGTAATCCAGTTATTACCAGAAACAGACTGCTAATTAACTGGTTCCAGTGTATTGTGGATACAATTGTGTGTTTCCTGTAGAGCTGTCAGCATCCTGTTCCATTTCATAGTCTATATTGTTCCACTCTGCTTGGGTAAAACATTTGCTGCTTGGTGACACATCTGATAAGCACCCTGAAATGTGAGGCTTTATGGTGGCAGCAATCCCAACCAGCATAGATGGGAAGATATTGCTTCAGTCAATATTTTTAGTGTGACATTTCAATAAATAAAATACAGATTATAAAATGAAAAATGTTGTTTTATCCATTTTCTTTAGAAGTCTCACTCACTAGTGTCACTCAGAACAGACTGAAAGAGGGTTGTCTTTGGCTCTCTGCTTCCTTACAAGTTGTGCCAAGTGCACATGTGTTACAGGGTGACACTGGTCACTGAGACTGCACGTTTTGTGCTTTCCTCCTCACTTCACATCATATGTTGAGTGCAGCACAGGCCTGTTGTGTCACCAGTGCCTGATATAAGTATTTTCATCCACTCCTCATTATTGCAACAAAATTTTCAAATGTGATAAATGGACTGGTACTTATATAGCATCTTTCTACTCAACTTGAGCCCTCAAAGCGCTTTCCCCTGCAAGGCTCATTCACCCAGTCACACACACATACACACAGTACATTTATCTATGTCTGTTATCTAGCATTTGCAGGCACACACACACAGATACATCAGAGGCAACTTGGGGTTCAGTATCTTACGCAAGGATACTTTGGCACATGGACTGGAGGAGCTGGAGATCCATCCACTGACCTTCTGATTGGTAGACAACTGAGCCACAAATGTTTCTGGACAATAAAACCTAACGAGAAAATAAAGTTTCCACCAGGTAGTAGAATACTGATAACAGCATTCCCAGAACTGACTGGCAGGCAGCCTAAGGACACACTTTGTCTAATATTAGTTACTAAGAGATTGTGAAGTGAGTTAAACATAAATAGGTATGTAAATGTGTTGCTACAACAGGTTAAGGAAGCAATTGGATTTTAGCTAGCAATGACATGACAGTTTTTTGTGCCGTGTGCCCTGTAGAGGAAAAAAGAAGTGGCAGGCCTAATAACTATCTGCAGCAGAGGAACAGTATCTGAAAGTCATGTCCTTTAGAAACAGGAAAAACTCCAGCAAAGACCTGACACAGGACCTGAGAGATGCATCTGGCCCTTCAGTTTATCCAGCTATTGTTCGCTGAAGCTTCATCAGAAATGGTCTCAGTGGAAGGGCTGCTGTCAAGAAGCCATTCTCAAGGAAGGTTCCCCTTCCAAGGAGAAAAGGCTGAGGTATGCCACATTACATAAGAACTGCACTGAAAATCAGTGGCCACAAGTGTGATGCAGTTATGAAAGCAAATTAGAAATTTTTGGATCAAATTATCATCAGTATGTACAGAAGACGTAAGGAGAGAAGTACAACGAGTGTCTACAGCCATGTGTAAAGCACGGCGGAGGCTCTGTCAGTGTTCGGGCTGCATTTCAGCCAGTGGTGTTGGGGATCTTGTCAAAATTATGAATGCAGAAAAGTCAGATTTTGATCCAGCATGCAATACCATCTAGAAAGTTTCTGGTTAGCAATGACTTCATTTTTCTTTGATCCCAAACACACTGCCAAAGCAATAATAAGCATACCTGGATAGAAAAACACACAATGAAACACTGTCAGTTAAGCCCTTTTCTCATCTTGATGGCAAGCAGAACAAAAGGGAGCCAACAACCAAAGAAAGAGCTCTGGAATGTCCTGCATGAAGTCTGGAGAACTATTCCTGAAGACTACTTAAAGAAATTACAAGAAAGGTTACCTGACAGAGTTCAGGCTGTGTTGAAGAATAAAGGTGATCATAACAAAGATTGACTTTCAAGTTTGTTAGAATTATACAAACTCTCTTTTTGCCTTAAATACTGTATTTTCATATATGTTTGCACATTTCAATAATCACTGCTTCTATTTAACATTTTGTTTGCAAAATATAAAGAAATAAGTCTTGTCTCAAGACTTTTGCACAGTACTACATATGCATACAGTTTAATTACCTTTCAGTTATTTTATTTAGTGCCTTTTCTTTTTAAATGACCCCGTGCAACACTGTCTTCCCCTGAGGTACAACTATTGGGCCGATAAAGGAAGCCCAAATAAGGGTGTAGCTGCACTGAGGGTCCAAGGAGGCTCAGTCAGATAGCAGCAGTAGCAGATTGTCTGTGTGGGCGCACGCATGACAAAGTAGGAAGTCATCTCTTAAATCCCACTGTGCCTCCCTCTGTGCCAAGGTTTCACTCTGCCACTCGGCTTATTTCTTGGCTGTGATTAGGAGCCTGCAGATCCACCACCACCTCAGCTGAGATCTGCTTTATTCTCCTCATTATGTTACTACTAGTTCTCAGTTTGAGGAGCTGACATTCTGGTTATTTCTGCTGCAGCTGTTGGCAGGTTGGCAGCTTGCACAGAGGGTTGCCGTCTGTCAGGGTGTATGTCAGTCTGGTAGTTTTAGTGGAACCCAAGATTTATATCATCTATTGTGAATGACTAAGAATAAATATCCACATGACATAGACACTTGTTGGTGCAGCCTGCTCCTAGTAGAAACAGTAATAGGTACAACAACTCCTGACACCATAAAGTGTGAGATGTGAGAGTCACAGCTGCACAGATCCCCCCATGATTGATTTTTAAATCCAGTTTTCAACTGTCTTCCTGTCCAACTGTGGCAAGAAAGAGATATTACATGGTGGTAGAAGAAGAAGATAATAGTTATTATATCACAGCATCACAAAAGCATCAACATCATGGTCATCCATAATTTTATTTTCATAGCTATCTGCAAAGGTAAGGGACACAACCAGCTTAAGATTCATTGCAACACGAGAGTGCTCATTACAGGTCATGTGGAATGAGCCATGGAAGGAAATGTCACAGGAGTAGGGCAGAGCAGTGGTCAACAAACTTCCTTGTGGATTTGCACACAGGTTTGTACCTCACTTGGTTAATTAGTAATAAATTAAATGATTTGACAAGGAAGATAATTTGTTTGCATTTGAAACAAATCACTGCAGATAGTTTTAAGATCCATATCAGACGATGAGTAAAAATGCTTTCCTCCTAAATGCAGCAGTCTGAGATGAATATCATTCAGATTTTTTTCACTGATGCGTAATGATGGTAGATTTTGTCAGAACAATAGAAAGTCAGGCTGCGTTTTTAGATTCAGATACATTGTAGGTACAACATGAACATTAGAGAGGGGAGTCGAGCTAAAGGGGTAGGGGGAGGAGGAAGAGGAGAGAGAATAAGACTGACAATAGACAGAAAACAGGCAATCCTTGTGTCTTCTCACTGTTCTCATGTGGAAATGAGTGTTGCATAATTCATAGCCTGTGGGAGGTGAATAATGAATATGTGTGAGTAATTAAAGGATGCATGCTGAAAAGCTAGAGAGAGTGAGAGATAAGGGCTTCCCCCGCTCAGTGATCTCTCACCTGCTCCACCGATACACAAAGAAAAAAAAAATCCTGTAGATGAGTGAAATCTGCAGCTAGTACATTTCATGTGCTCAACCTGCATTTACACTGCAATCACCTACGTGCTCTGCCTGATGCATTTTTTTCTTTTGCTCTGAATGAATAAAACTGTGTAAATGGAATGAAAAGGAGAATCCATGTTTCATTATGATTAATAAAACATCACTGCAGCATCACGCAGGGCTGTGTCTGCATGCTGGAGTTTCCTAAGCAGGGAGGGGATGCATATGGGGTTCTTCTCCCTCTCTATAACACGCTCTCTTTTGTGTGTGTGTGTGTGTGTGTGCCTTTGTGTGTGTGTGTGTGTGTGTGTTTTTGTGGATGTAAATGAGCCTTTGTAAAGCTGAGCCTCTGTGCTGACACCATCTGCAGCCATGCATGTGTGGTTGTTTATGCAGAACATGGGCCGCTGGTTACAGTGTTAAAGTAACTCCTCACATCCACCCATGCAACACCCACTGTTACACACATGTACTCTATATTTGTATGTACATGAAGAACAACAACAGCTGCGGGCAAGACAAACAAACATGCTGTATTTTTACTTAATAAAGCAATGTAGGAGTGATGTGCATGTGCTGGAGGTTAAAATCTGAAAATCATTGAGGAGGAGGCTGGTGTGTGATGTGTGCAATTCACTTGTAAGTGAATGTTACACAAGCGCGTATTATGACAAAACAGAGGGCGAGTGTGTTCTAACACGTTGAGCAGTAAGTGAAATATTTCTGCTTATTTCACGGCAGCACTCAGAGTTTCCCTCCTTAATGACAACAAGCAGCTGGGTGTCCATTCAGCAAGTGCTGCAGCAATAATTTAAACTGACAACAAACATAATGGAAAAGATGTTGGTATAAAGGCTGTCAGCCCTGCAATAAAGTCTGAGTAGTTAATCTACCATGACTCAGGATGAAAATAATTGGCATCTTGAGTGAACAAAAATGGAACTTTAAGACATCCTTACCCTACAAGGAACAGCTGTCTGATTTTTCCAGGAAGATTAGCCAATCACGAGTCTCAAAGGGTTGAAGGGCTTTGTCAGAAATGGTTTTACCTTGATCATAAGTATTTTTTCAATCTGTGGGTGTGGAACCACAATGCTGCTTTGCACTTGAGGCTGTTTGATGCTCTCCCCTGAGTGCCAGTCAGGTCACAAAACTGGAGACTCATTTAGTCATTTTTAGCTCTTTATTGCAGGCTTGTATGTTTGTATATATATGTGGTTTGTACGTCAAAAATGCACAACACCACACGGACTGACTGGTTTGCTAAGTAGCCGCACTCCAATGGCCACGCATGCTGGCAATGAGGGGTATTAATTTGTTTTCCAGTTCAGTAGGTGGCATATCACTATAAAAACATGTAAGGAATCTTAAAAAGTCACAACACAACAAAAGACTAAATAGATCCAGGCCTTTCTAACAGCTGCTCCAAAATGTACAAAGTACATTTGAATCCATCCATTCACTTCCGCTTATCCTGTTCAGGGTTGTGGGGCGGGGGGGGGGACACCCTGTACAGGTCGCCAACCTGTCGCAGGGACACAGACAACCTCACTCACTAACTCATATCGATGGGTAATTTAGAATGGCCAATGAACCTAACCCCAGTAAGTGCATGTCTTTGGGAGGAACCCGGAGTACCCGGACGGGAGACACGGGGAGGACATGCAAACTCCACACAGCAATAGAGAGGCCCAGGCCAAGGTGGAATTGAACCCAGGCCTTCGAAATGTTATTCTAACTGTGAAGCAGCAGTGCTAACCACTGCACCATTCTGAATCATAGAAACTTTTCAAATTTGCATGGCTGGTGTTAGATTACTATATCCTGGTTCCTCAGGAAACTCAGGGAGGATAACCATCCTGGCTACTGGCCGGGTATAAACCTTGTCCTTGATTTGCACTTCAGCAGATCTGGTGCACTTTAACTACTTGACTGATTGGCCAAAGTGCTCTCAAAATCTGTGGATCCATCAGCATAACTATAGCATCGTCAATCAGGTCAGTCTGATTGACTTGCCATTTCTGTCTTATTTGTAGACTGAGGAAGTCCTCTCAAATGAACCTCATCCAGAATTGGTCTACTAAGACTCAAGGGTGGCGCCAGTGTTGTCAACTAAGATGGTTCACACTTGGCTGCAAATTGTTTCAGTGTGACCTGGAGGCCACCACCTGATGAAGCCAACAGGGCTGCATCAGAGATGAGATTCTGAGGCCACTTGGCTATACCTAGAAATTCTGTCTATAGTAACTATGAACAGAATCTGTGACAAAGGGTAGCCCTGGCAAAGGCCAACACCCACCACAAACAAGTTCACAATGCGGACCAAACTCTCACTGCAGTTACACAGGAGCCAAATGGCCTGTGACAACAGGACAGATACTCCATACTCCCACAGCAATCTCTACAAGATACCCTGAGGGATGCATTCAAATGTCTTCCCGAAGTTCACAAAACACATGTAGACTGGATGGGCAAACTTCCAAGTAAACCTGAATATCCTTGAGAGGATGAAGAGCTGATCCAGTGTTCTGGGACCAGGATGAAAACCACATCGTTCCTCCTGAATCTGAGGTTCGACTAACGAACAAACTCTCCTTTCCAGCACACTGGCATAGACCTTCCCTGGGAGGCTGAGGAGTGTGATCCCATGATAGTTGGAGCACACCATCTGGTCCCCCTTCTGATGGGAACCACCACCCCAATCTGCCAATCCAGAGGCACTGCCCCAGATCTCCATGCGATGTTGCAGAGATGTGGCTACCAAGACAGCCCTACAACATCTAAAGCCTTCAGGAACTCAGGGTGAATCTCATCCATCCCAGGGTCTCTGTAACCAAGGAGTTGTTTAACTACCTCAGTGACCTCACCCCCTTTGATGGGTGAATCATCTCCCTCATCCCCAGACTCTGCTTCTCTACAGAAGGTGTGTCAGTGGGATTAAAGACATCCTCGAAGTATTTCTTCCCCACCTGACTATATCCTCAGTCGAGGTCAGCAGTGCCCCACCCGCACTATAAACCTTGTGAGTAGAGCACTGCTTTCCCCTCCTGAGTTGCCTGATGGTTTGCCAGAACTGGTCCAAGGCAGTCTGAAAGTCTTTTTAAATGCCCTCACTGAACTCCTGTGACATCCAAGTTTTTGCTTCAGCCACCACTCAAACCGTGTTTTGCCTCACCTGCCGGTACCCATCAGCTGCCTCCAAAGTCCCACAGGCTTACATGGTTAATGTGGACTCACTGCCCTCATTCCATTCCATTCCATTCCATTCCATTCCATTCAATTCAATTCAATTCAATTCAATTCAATTCAATTCAATTCAATTCAATTCAACTCAACTCAACTCAACTCAACTCAACTCAACTCAACTCAGTTCAATTCAATTCAATTCAATTCAATTCAATTCAATTCAATTCAATTCAATTCAGTTTTATTTATATAACACCAAATCACAACAAGCAATATTGTAGGTAAAGACCCTATAATAATACAGAGAAAACCCAACAGTCAAAATGACCCCCTATGAGCAATCATTTGGCAAAAGTGGGAAGGAAAAACTCCCTTTTAACAGGGAGAAACCTCCGGTAGAACCAGGCTCAGGGAGGGGCAGTCATCTGCTGCAACCGGTTGGGGCTGAGGGGAGAGAGACAGGACAAAATACATGCTGTGGAAGAGAGACAGAGATTAATAATAATTGTTGAATACAATTTTTTAAACTGTATCTTTTGTCGAGTTTTTATTGCACAATAGTCACTCTTGCACCTTGAATCTTGCACCTGACAAAGTATGAAAAACTAAAACCAAAGAAAAATAAACTAAAACTAAGCATTAATCCAAAAATAAAAACTAATAAAAATGAGCAAAACCACTCTGAAAACTAACTAAAACTAACTGAATTAGAGAAAAAAAAAACTAAAATGAAACGATAATGTAAAATCCAAAACTATAATAACCCTGCCCCAGATCTGATGATACAATTACAAAATTGATCATTGTTATGGACAAGCTGTGGCTTGCACAGAAGTCCAATAACCAAACAGCACTTGGATTCAGATCAGGTTGGCTGTTCCTCCCAGTCACACCCCTCCAGGTCTCACTGTCTCACTGACTGTGTTTTGGATAAGTGCATAACACAGTCAGGACCTGTTACCTGGCCTGAAGGTGCGGGGAAGCAACCCTCTTGTCCACTAGTGAAAACTCCAACATAGAGGCAGTGAGTCAAAATTAATTTGCCCATGAATCATGACATAGTTGCTGCAGGAGGGAAATTTTACTGCATAATGATATAGGAATACAACCAGGTGGCAACCTGTTGAGTTGAGTCCAAAGAGACTTTTTGCTAATGAGTTGCACTCAATAGCTCAGACTGATGATTTTGATGTGTTGGCAGTCTGTGTTCATAAATTAGATGGCATTTGTATCAATCTGAGAGTGATTTCAGTCAGACTGAATCTGACCACAACTGTTTGGAGACAGGTTGCCTCCCAGCATCATGTTGTGTTGTTGTGATTGAAAGTGGTCGCCCAGAGGTTGCGGGCATTGCACATTCATCATCAAATAAACTTGTGTTTCCAAGTTACACCTTAACTTGCGAATATGCTGACATGCTAATAATAACCCAGTAACGAAGTGCTATTTTTCAACTAGTTGTCTACATTTAAAGCCTGTATCTTTGTGTATCTAAGATGTGTGAGTTTTTATGTAGTTTTTCTTTGGTACACTGTAGTAGCTCTGGTTGTATTTTAGCCATTGGTTTACCACTTCATTCATAGTATTTCCTCCAGGCTCTAATGCAACCTTCTTCCTGTTTACGCCTGCACCTGCTTGAATAGGTGTGAATGGTACTTAAACCGTGCTAAAATGTAAGTCTGGACAGACATGATCTTCAATTTGAAACAGTGGAGAACTGAGAAGTGTTAATTCCCCATGGAGTCATCAGTGCAGGTGGTCATTTGAAGTATTCATATGAAAATATTGATAAGTGCATCTTTAAAGGTCACAACTAAAAGCCTCAGTTGGAGTTGTTTTCCATTATGAGTGCAGGCTGTTTATATTTGATCACTCAATACAGAGTAGATGGTCATGTTCCTGGTGTGAGTCTGTGTTGCTCAGTGTGGACTAGCATCCCGGGGTCTTCAGCTGAGAAAATAAATCAATGATCTTTCTCTGTCTGTTATCAAAGCTGGTCATCAGAGCTCTGGTGACATTCTTTATCATGACTCGTTGTAAAAATACAGCTCCCAGGTAACCGACAAACAAATTTTTGTTTTCATTGTTGTGCCATTTGTCACAGGTTTCTATGCTTATGACTTAATTTGTTATTAGAGGAGTGGTAATCCGGAGGAGTTCTGATCAGTGTTTGGCCCCAACGCACAATCGAACAATCAGCTTCCTTTTCCTGCTTCAGAGGAGACTGAATCAGAGGCATGCTCTGTAGGAGACTGTACACAGAGAGACAGACACAGAGGATGTCTGGGGTGGAAGTATGTCTTGTAAAACCACACGCGCACAAATACACATTCCATTTCATGGAAAAAATGTGCCACAAACTTGAGGTTTCGGTATTGAAGGGCTCAGATGAGAACACTTTCACTTGAAAAAGAGGTAGCTATCACTGTATGTGCGCTCTCCACCTGATAGTAATCTTTACTAATACTTCTTCTATGAGATCAGCAACCATCAGCAATATCTTTGTATTTGTTTCATAAACGATATGAAGTTAAAGGATTAAATCTGACATGCAAAAAAGGTAAACATATAATTTACAAGAAAAGCTTGAAATCCTAGGATTTATTAATTCCAATTCCTTTCTTTTTGCACAAAAACAATATTAAACATTTTAACATTTTCTGATTTTCCACTTTGCACCACCATCAGGTCAAAATGTTATTTTCTTTAATACTATACAAATGGGGATGATCCTCACAACACCCTTGCTTTGTTTATGAGCTAATAATGTCATGTTTTATTGTAAAATAAGCTGGTGAGTATTCTAAAGACCAGCATGTTAGTATGCCAACATTAGCTTAACATAATTTCAGCCTCTTTGAGCTTCTAGCCTGGTGACAGATGCATAAAGTTGTTTATACACAGGAAAGGTCTGCAGACAGGATGCTGTGAAAGATCACTGAAATTCTTTGATTTTTGTTTAGATTTATAAAAATAATATTTAGCAACAAAGGGCACAAACACCAACTTAGATTATCCTTAACTTTGAATCCAGTCACAACAAAAGAGATCAAAGAATACCATTTATTTAAAAATGATCTGGTGGGAAACATACACAGGGCAGAATGGTGGTATGGTGGTTAGCACTGCTGCCTCACAGCAAGAATTTTCCTGGATTCGAATTCACTATCTGGTCGGGGCCTTTCTTTGTGGAGTTTGCATGTTCTCCTCATGTCTGCGTGGGTACTCTGGCTTCCTCACACAGTCCAAAGACATGCAGCTAGTGGGGTTAGGTTAGTTGGTGATTCTAAATTGCATGTACAGTAGGTGTGAGCGGTTATCTGTCTCCCTGTGTTAGCTTTGCAAGAGACTGGCGACCTGTCCAGGGTGCATCCTGCCTCTTGCCCTATGGTAGCTGGGATAGGCTCCAGTCCCCCCATGACCCTAAATTGGATAAGCAGAAAAAAAAATAATGGATGGGGTTTGGAAACACACAGGCTACTGGGAGCCGGGAATATTTATTAGCAAATGTCAGGGTAATAAGCTTGTATGGACAAGCAAACTTTTGACTGGTACTGTGTGTGCGTGTTTGTGTGTGTGTGTGTATACACATATACATACATATACACACATTGATATTTTTCAGATGTCTAGTAGCAGTAAAATGAAATAGAATATTGCATAGTTGCATTATGCTTTTGGACAGATGAAAAACATTTACAGGTGTTAAGTAGATTTTTGAACTTTGGACAGAGGAAATATAGCTGTTTCCAGTTACTGAAATGATCCATCCATCCATCCATTCGCTTTCACGTATCCTGTTCAGGGTCCCGGGGGTGGGGGTGGGTGGAGCCTATCCCAGCTGGCATAGGGCGAGAGGCAGGGTACACCCTGAACAGGTCGCCAGCCTGTCGTAGAGCTAACACAGAGAGACAAACAACCTTTCACATTAACATTCATGCTCTCAGTCACACCTATGGACATTTTAGAGTAGCCAATTAACCTAACCCCAGTAAGTGCATGTCTTTGGACTGTGGGAGGAAACCGGAGTACCCGGAGGAAACCCACGGGGAGAACATGCAAACTCCACACAGAGAGAGGGAGAGGCCTAGGCCAAAGTGGAATCGAACCCAGACCTTCTAGACGTTATTCTAACTGTGAGGCAGCAGTGCTAACCACCAATTTATCGGCTTACTCATTGAAATGAGTAAGCTGATAAATCTATTTATGTGCTCAAAAAGTTACCATTATTTGAGACATTCTGAAGTTTATTAATGACTTTTTTGAGCCTTTTTTTTGCATTTTCTATACATTTATAAATAAATTTTTTTAGAAAAACAGCGTTCTGGGTCCCATACATGCCACATAGCCTCACAGTGGTATCATTTTCAGTATCACACCTCCATAAAGGGCGTCTTCCTGTATCACAGCACATTAATTTATTGTTCCTGGCATCAGCACAACAAACTATTTCCCTGCTTTTTTTGGTGTGCTCACAACAAGAGACTTAATCACGTCAACACAGAGGGGTTGGTCTTTAGATGTTGGGGCCAGCACACTGCAGGGACACCAGTCAGTTTAAGCAAAGTCACAGACAAACTCACTGACTTCATGTCTGGCTTGACTCAGCAGCCTCATTATCCCTCTTTGTTGCATTTGGGTGTACTGAGAATGATTATGTGCCATGACGTGATGAGTTTGTTTGCCATTGTCCCAGGGTGGACAAGGTGTCTCTACCTCTTCCTTCTGTTAGGCTTTCTTAGGCTGGGTTACACAAGCTATGCTTTTAAACTTTCCAGTGCTTTTCAAGTAGGCATCCCTCAGTCCTCAGATAAGGCCTGAACATTGACTACAGAGCACGTAGCCATAAATTCACCACAACATTTGCCATCTAAAAACACTCAGGGAAAGTGACTAGGAGAGCTTTCCATTATGCTTAGGTTTGCAGCAGGGGGATGTGTGGTGATGTGTCCAGGTTTCCAACTCTTTGGCACCTCTTGATGGATATTAAAAGAGAAGTTAAAATGATGTATTCAGAAAAATGTTCCTGTGCCAACTCAGCACCTCAATAAAGTCTGCTCCATTCAAAAAGTCCCACAGAGTCCCAGAGGGAGGAGGACAAAACAGGTTGCAGGAAGAAGAACTTGGATAAAATATTTTTTATTTATTTACACAGATAATAAACTACTGACAACCAACAATAACAACAAAGAATAAACCTACAGATTATACTATATGGCATAAAATACTGAAACTATGAAACTCAGATCCAATCACGATTGTTAGGACCTAAGAGCAGCAACCATCACCCAAATGATCAGATCACACTTTTGCTATCCTACATGATGTGGTGTACTCATGATGTCTGTGTTTGTTTGTTTTTTCCTTTTTTACAAACATCATTTTATAATTTTGGGTAGGTAACACTTTATAATTTGGTTGCAACTCATTTAAATTTAATTCCCTTAGAATTAAATTTTAATTTGTTTTATCTAAATTACTGGTAGATACACTAGATTAAGGGGATATCAACTCAAGTTTTTACAGGAAGCTCACACCCTGGCTTTGAACTGTTGACCTGCTGCCCTCTGGCAGGCGCTACAGGTGCATCAAAGCCAGAATAAAACAGACTCAAGAACAGTCTCTTCACCAAAGCAATCACCACCCTGAAGTCACACACTCTAACTGTGCAATAACCACATCTCTGTGTAATATTATATTATTCATACTGAACAGTATCTTTCACCCCTATATTGTTTAATAGCCAATATTCATTCACCAAGTGCAGTACTGACCATCTTCATTATTATTTGTATACATTTATTTTACTTTTTACAGTGTATATATTTTTATACATTCTTATTTTCTATATTTTTTATACATTTTATTTTCTGTATATATTTTTATACATTGTTTTATTTTCTGTATATTTTATAAATACTGTTTTATTTTCTGTATATATTTTTATACATTGTTTTATTTTCTGTATATTTTATAAATACTGTTTTATTTTCTGTATATTTTTACCCCATTGTTTTATTTTTAGTATATATTATACATACTGCTTTTTCTTTATATTTTTACACATTGTTTTATTTTCAGTATATATTATACATACTGCTTTATTTTTTCTTTATATTTTTACACATTGTTTTATTTTTAGTATATATTATACATACTGCTTTATTTTTTCTTTATATTTTTATACATTGTTTTATTTTCTGTATATTTTTAGAAGTCTAATTTGTATTTTAGAAAGTTTGAATTTCTACTGCATGGCACTGAACAGGAGTGACCCTCCAATTTCATTGTACATCCTGTATAATGACAATACATTCTATTCTATTCTATTCTATTCTATTCTATTCTATTCTATTCTATTCTATTCTATTCTATTCTATTCTATTCTATTCTATTCTAAATGGGCGGGGGAGGGGTGGGGGTATTAGTCCCAAGAAAAGGGACTGTGGCTCAGGAGGTTAAGCAGGTCACCTACTAATTGGAAGGTTGGCAGTTCGATTCCTGGCTGCTCCGTATCTTGCTCCTTGGGCAAGATACTGAACCCCAAGTTGCTCTCCAACGCAAGCGTTGGAGTGTGTGAATGGTAGACAGTAAGTGTGGGTGTGAATGGGTGAATGCAAGCGTGTTGTATAAGTGCTTTGAGTGCTCAGCGGGAGTAGAAAAGCGCTACATAAGAACTAGTCTATTTACCAAGTTCTTCCACTTCACCAGTGAAACCACAGTCCCAGTGTCATTTGGGAAACATCTGCCGTGCACACATAAGAATCCAGCATGAACAGTACCCTATGTCCAGAACAATAGTTAGAGTTATCCTATGTTAAAATACCAGTTACTACCATAAAACAGCTATTTTAACCAATACTTTCGAAATCTATCTGTGCACAGTCGTAGGGAGAAGGTAAACATTTCCATTTTGCATATTTCTCTCCAGTGGCTAACCACTCTCCATTAGTTGGTGGTTCCTTGTCCAGCCACTTCTTTGTTATCTATCTATCTATCTATCTATCTATCTATCTATCTATCTATCTATCTATCTATCTATCTATCTATCTATCTATCTATCTATCTATCTATCTATCTATCTATCTATCTATCTATCTATCTATCTATCTATCTATCTATCTATCTATCTATCTATCTATCTATCTATGACACTGGCCAGTGTGAGGGAAACTTATGACTGAATATGTGGTGGGGAGAGGACAGAAATCATGAGAAGGTTGTGATCTTGTGCATGTGACCACCCTCAGCAAACAATAGAGGGTGAAACATCTGGAACTGTGTGTAACATCAGTGAAGTTTTAGACTGCAAGTAAGTTGACCCGGTGAGGAATCTCAACAGATTTGTACCTAAAAAAAACAAAAACAGACTTATGATGATGTAAATTATACTCCACTGCCTGTCAGGTGTCAGTTTCTCACAAATGCAATGACCTAATTGATGAAATCAGTGTGTGTTGTATTGTTTTCCTTATCTCCAGTTCTCCAGCTTCCCTGACTGAAAACAACCAAGACTCTGGGTATCTATCACGCGTCCTCCCTCTGGGTCGGGCGTGTGTGATGTCCCCAGCTCTCAGCCTGAGCCCTTATAGAGACTCATCACCTATGTTATCCTGTGTGGCTTAAGTCATTCTGAGGCCCTTCTTGTACAATGTTTCTGAGACCTGTGAGTCAGGTTTAACAGTTCAGACATATTCATACAGCTGCAACTAAATAAGCATAAAAATGTAAAACCTCACCTTGGTGTCAAACTCCACAGCTTTACCTGCCTGAGCAATGATGCATCCATCCAGCTTCTTCTAGGAGCTGGAGCCTATTCCAGCTGTCATTAGACAAGAGGCAATTATATGATAATGAAATGATAGTAAATGGAAAAGGTCCTTTTATTGCTATTCCACATTCTTGTGATGGAAGGAGTTTCCAGCATGTTGGTAATACTTCAAACATGAATTATGCTGGGTACCCTGATCGCTCATTTGATTGAGCAGGTGACCCGTATGCCCAATGGCTGCAGGGATCCAGGTCCAATTTTGTCCTGGACCAATACCTGTGTGCCATTCCACCTTACTCTATCCCTAATTTCCTGTCTGCTCGCTGCAGTCTCTGTCCATTAAAAAACATGAATTACATTCTAGAGAATAAAAGTTGGAAGTGATGCCTGCATTAATCCTTTATAGATTCAAAATAAATCGCAGTTTCAGCAGCTGCCCGTCTCACAAGTCAGACAACAGGAGAAAGTCCACTGCAGCCCAGTTCTCTCTACTGTGACGTGTTGTATGGCTTTAGGTGAGGAAATTCCTCAGGTGCAGGAAGCAGAATAAACCGGCTCACTGTAAATTTACTAGATAATTACATGCGCTGTTATTACATCAGAACAGCAGGACGTTTGACAGGCTTTGTGTTAGCGAGCTGGCAGGGCAACGACCATTTAATATCTGCAGCAAATGAGTGGGACATTTGGGTTGCTGCAATCAGCTCCACTGGGGGATCTCAATAAAAAAAAAAAAAAGTGCTGCACTGTATGTCTTCAGGCATTCAAGATGTATTTTTCATAATTCATGCTGATTCACAGTCAAACCCCTTCAGAGGATGGTGTGAGCTCTTGAGCTCATTTTTTACCACCTTTTATATGTTATGAGTGACAGACCCACAACCATCTGACATTTACAACCGCAGACCTGAATACTAATTAGAAACGTATTCATAAAAGGCAGTCTCTCTCTTTTATATGACAGGCCTATAATAATCCAGCATCAAAGATCTGTAATGAATAGATGTTGAGAGACGTTTTTGTGTAAAGATTAGGGGAAAAAGTCACATGGAGTTGAATTTACAATAACCAAGATGGTTTTTCACAGCATGGTGGCCTATCTGCATCTACATCTACAATAACACCCAGAAGGTCTGGGTTCGATTCCACCTTGGCCCGGGCCTTTCTGTGCGGAGTTTGCATGTTCTCCCTGTGTCTGTGTGGGTTTTCTTCCACAGTTCAAAGACATGTGGTTAGGTTAATTGGTCACTCTAAATTGCCCATAGGTGTGAGTGTGAATGGTTGTCTGTCTCTCTGTGTTGGCCCTGCGACAGGCTGGCCACCTGTACAGGGTGTACCCCGCCTCTCGCCCTGTGTCAGCTGGGATAGGCTCCAGCCCCCTACAACCCTGAACAGGCTAAGCGAAAGACGATGGATGGATGGTTTTTCACAGCCTGGCGGCCATAACATTGATCTTTCTGGCTGCTTCTTAGAAGCTTTGCGCTAAACTAATATACAGGAACAAATACTATTTTTGTTGAGTGCTTACTAAGAACTCGAAAAAAAGTTGAGAACATCATCGGTTAGTCATGGTATAAAATTACTGGATACTTAAGAATTTTAATGACTAAGATTATGATGAATGCTGCTGCTGAGGCATTTCACTTAAAACAGCCAGTGTGAGTTTCATGGTGTCGTGGAGCATTTTCAAAATCAGTAGAATTTATCAGAATTGAATGCTTGTGCAACATTTCATGGTAATTTCGGATCTGCACAATAGCTGTTGAGAAATATTTACTTTGGTAGCCTCACTGACGTTAACCATGGAGCTCTGTTTCTGACTAAAGCTGCTCTGTACAGTATAAGCCACTTGCTACATGATTAATTGCCTATCAATAAAAGCTATTAGTGCTAATAAATACTTTACCTCGGTGCAAAATTAGTAAAGAGAATAACTGTAAAATATTGTAGAAAACTGCATTTCTTAATGTTTCATAAGATCTTGTTTGGGAACACAGCCAAACACTCTCACTGGTTGTCACAGACTGCTGTTTATGCACATGATTTAATTCATAAAAGCTCCTATAATGTGGCTCCTGCTGAAATTAAATGGGGTACCAGAAGCTGCAGGGCAGGCTGGTAGACTTGTTGCAGTGGGAATAGAGCGAGGCTAGACGAGGATGGTGGGCAAACACAAATGTTCTTTGTCTCACAGCTCATCTAATTAAGGATTTCATCTATAGTGAAAATCAAATTTAATGAGTTGCTTCAGATGCCTCAGGTCTGTCTACGCGACCTGCTTCGTATCACTGTCAGCAAACTTACTTCTTCATTTCATCAGTTGCACAACTCACCGCCCCACCAAGTGACAATGAATCTGCTTACTATATGATTCATGACATCATCTTCTGAATCAAAGGTCATGGCGAGGGCGTGTGAGACACAAATAATGTCCCCCACAGAGGCGCCCTTATTTTTATAAATAAACAACATCTCATTTTTCCAGCTAGAGACAAAATCTCATCCTATTCTTGACAATAATTCACTGCAGGATGTGTGGATGATAAATATTAATAATCCAGGGGGCCGGTGTTTTGAGAAGCCACTCATCTGGATGAAAATTCAGGAGCAGAAAAACCCAAACATGTGGCAGCAGTTGCCGGCACGACTGTGGGAAAACGCTGGATTTGAGGGATTCAGGAAAACTTTGTATGTGTAAACGCCAAATGACTTCAGATGGTCACGACATGGTCTTAATGAGAACACAGATGAATAGCTTTTAATAACCGTGGTGGATTTTTACTATAAGTAGCTTTCAAATGTACTTTCAGTTTTTTCCCATACTGTTAATCCTTATTACAATTAAATATGCATTTTCCTTGGCGCTGGGGGGGGGGGTCTGCCAGGTGTTGGGCTGTTCTCGGGCGCTTGGGGCCTCGGGGCTGCATGCTCGGCTTGTGCTGGGGATGCCGACCTGCAGGGGGGGTGGGCTGCTCATTGCCTCTGGCTCTCTGGACTCATGCCCTTTGGCCGTGGGTGCTCTGTCTGGGGTCCCCCCCCTTCCTCCTCTGGGGTGAGGTGCGGTTGCCATCGGGACGTGCGGCCTCGGATCTTCTGAGCTCCTGGTGGGCTGTGGATGGCCCGGGTCCCCTGGGTCCTTTCCTATTCGCCTCTGGATCGCGGGGGGCATGGGTGCAGTTTCGTGCCCTCATTGTTTAGTGCATTCCATAACAGAGACACATAAACACACACATTGCACACAATCTTGCTGTTTGCGGTGTGTGTGTGTGTGTGTGTGTATATATAGATATGTATGTATATCTACTTTTATGGATTATATTTTTCCCTTTTCTCCCCTTTGTCTCACTCCCCCCACCTTTTATTTATTTATTTATTTATTTTTTATTTTTATTTTTTTTCTTTCCACTCTTTCCTATCCCCTTTCTTAATGCCTGTCAGCTCTGGCATGAATAAATAAATAAATAAATAAAAATATAAACATTAACAAGAATAGCCTATAGGAAACTTATAGAGCTGTTTTTGTAAAATTAAATATGTTTGGTACATCAGCGCACATTCGGATAATCATTCCGATTGCGAAAACTGCCAGACATGACAGGCCTAAAAAAAATAAATAAATAAAAAAATAAAAAATATGCACTTTCTGTGGATCCATCCATGATTGTAAATTATAGCAAGCTGAACAAGAAGCTCCATTTATGAGGGGACAGCGCAGGGTACCTTTTTTTAGAAATGTCTGCCATCTGAATAAGTCATGAAAAAATATAAAAATACCCCCTCTGTTTCCCTTTTCCCATCTTTTTTCTCCCCGTGTAATCTGTTTGAGAACAAAGATAGAAACTGCAGCGTGATCCTGGTACATCAGGAGGGAACACTTGTCAAATCGAGCAAAGCTGCTCTCTCTTCTGAGAGGGGGTCTCTTGTAAAATCATTGCTTTTAAGTCTCCCAGAAAGAGCAGTTTTTCTTCCACCAGCACAGACGTGTGTATCATACAGTCAGTGTTTTGTACCAGAAACTGATGCTGGAGGCTTCGGTGTCTTACTGGGTTTGTGTGAGTGGAGAAACCCCCCGATCAACAGCCATGCAGCTTTCTGATGCTGACGAAAGTTGTCATCTGCACAACATCATTCGGGGCAGAATGAGGACACCCACTTGCAGCTGATCACACAGGCAAACAAACAAATGCGGCTGGGGGTATGTGTGGAAAGGGGTGGGGGTAAATAAAATGAAACAAAAAATGGGGGGGGCTGTGCTCCTTGGGATGCCCTGAAAACTTCTTCACTTCTCATTCTAGATCAGCACAAAGTCAGCAGAAGCGAGGGAAAGAGAAGCCCCCGTCCCCTTCAGGCCAGCAGGGAAAAGGCTGAATGAACCTAAAGCAGACATCTGAGAGGCTCGCAGTGTCCCACACTGCACAGCAGAGGACTCAGCTGCCAAGAGGCTCCTGGAGTGGCAGAAGGACAGAGTGTGTGTGATAGACATGCAGTGTTAAATCATTTGATATGTTACAGCATAACAATATTATGCAAACTGGTTAGAAATTCACAAAGTCTCCAAATATCTATTCCTATGCAATCCCTCACTTTGTGTCTGGAATCACAGGAAGGCCATCATCACTGGCTTCTTGTGTGCACAGCCAGCATGGTGTGCCCTTGTACGTATGTGTGTGTTGACTTGGCTGCAGAACCTCTCAGTAATGCTGCTCGCTAAATCCTGCCGACGCATTCCCTTTGAAACCGGAGCGCTTGTCTAATTCAGCGTAAAATTGAAGAAGTCAAATATGATCTGTCCCTCTGTGGACTGCAGACACCCCTGAACCTCATTCAGCTATGAAATGAATGCCTGATGAGGAAACTGCTTTTGTCTTAATGGTTTACGGCAGCACTTATGACGACCTTCTGAAGTAATTTAACAGGGAAGAAAAGAGAGGGACGTCTTTGATATTTCCTCTGCTTTAAAGTGTCACGGATGAGGGTTTACTCAGTCTTCCTAATGTGTTGTTTTGGCAGCCACTAAACCCTGAATCCTGCTGTGGCTACGATGAGGTGGTACGATGGTGTACCAATAGACGGGTGATATCTCATCAGCTTCTGGAAAGGTTGGAGCACTTTAACACAACAGCCCCTTTTGATCAGCAGCTAGCTATTAATTAAGGCTTCACCACTGCTTCAGATATGTGTGAGCTGATATTCTGATAGTGTGCAACTGCTGCACATATGAGTGGTCCTTTGAAGATGAAACATAACAACTTTGATCCCCTGACCTTTCAACTGAGGGCCATCACCTTTAGTGGCTCTAAAGGAGCAGCCTTTTAGATCCAGTTTCTGCACTCACAGTTTTGTAGAGCATTTGCTATATTCACAGCATGTCTCATTTTGTACCCAGTAAATCAGGACACCTTATAGACTGTTTTTAAAAAATAAACACATGTATGAAATTAGTTGGATATGATGTGGATATACAAAGGCAACACTTACAGGTGGCATAGAACTGTGGGGTTTTCTTTATTAAAACAGTTTAACACACCACATTGCTACATGAGAAATTTTGTTAAAGTGATGCTGCAATGCAATGACAAAAACAACAGGGAAGTGAAGAAACATCTAACTTGTAAATTCAGTGGTAATAAGACCCTGAAATCCTGTGAAAACGTCTCTTACACAGGCCAGCTGATCTGCGTTAGGCCTGTTTGTGAAACTTGTGTTTACACGTGGAGTTTCATAATTAGGAATCCTTCTGGGCAGCTAAGCACACAATTACTGCATCCATAGGAATTCAGAGGGTAAGTAGCAGCCATATGCTGCTAATCAAATGCACTTGATTACGTGATCATCAACACATGTGAGCAGCAGTATAAAAGCAGGCATATTGCTGGTCTGTAGCATTCAGGTGTGTGTTAACATAATACCACAATCTGCCCAGCAGTGGACATCCCAACAAATTCACCCCGATGTCAGACTATGCAGTGCTCCAAGTAAATGCAACAAACCCAAAAGCTACTTCTCAGACGCTACAGACCTCAGACGGCATGTTAAATGCTAAATGTTAAAGTTCATGACAGCACAATCAGAAAAAGACTTGTTTGGAAGGGCTGCCAGGAGAAAGCTGAGAAGAAAATGGTTTGCAAAATTGTATTTGAAAAAAAAACACAAGACTTTTGCAACAATGTCCTTTGCACAGATGAGACCGAAGTGGAGATGTTTGGATTTAACGCACAGGGCCACAGTTAGGGACGCTTCACAAGTATCGACATTTTCCAGAGTGTACAAAGCGTATGACGGGGGGTAACACCCAGCGTACGCGTTTCAAATAGTTAGAAAATGTCAGTCGGTCGGTCTGTGTAATTTGAGCGCTGCCGCCTGACCGCTGATGCCCGAGGCATTCACACCACCGCACTACTGCGTGGTCTGCAGCAATATGGCCTCCGGTCTGGCGGATCAGTTCAAATGCATGACTGAATTCTCTAAAATAGGCCATCATCGATTCACAAAATGACTGTACTGACGAAAGTAGACAGGAACAAGCTGCGAGTGTGGCGCAGCAGGTGTGGAAAGCAGCCAAAGCCTCCGGAGATAAATTCAACAAGAAGTGGAAGCATTGTTCCAAAAGTGGAAACAAACACAGTAAACCACAGAAAACGATGATGGACTTTATTCTACATGTTCCTGGCCTGTTTTCATTTATGCTGGCCCGTATATTTGTGCGTAATCTGGCGATTGGCGGCTGGTACTGTTGCCAACTTTTGTGCAACTTTTGGGCTGTCTCAAAAGTCGCTAAAGGACGAATCGAGGTCTGGGTGTGTGTGTGCTGTATGAAGAGACCCAGTATGAGCGCTGTATGTGCACAAAACATGGTGACAGCGGAGTTTTCACGTTTCCAGTGTTGTGTCAAAAAGGGATTTTCTTTTCTTTTTTAAATGTTTTTTCTTTGCTAATATAATAATAATAATAATAATAATAATAATAATAATAATAATAATAATGCCTTAGTCTTATATAGCGCTTTTCAAGGTACCCAAAGACGCTTTAAAATTTCAAGCACCATTCATTCACACCTCAATCATACTTGGTGGTAATGTAGCCACAGCTGCCCTGGGGCAGTCTGACAGAAGCGTGGCTGCCAATTCGCGCCTACAGCCCCTCTGACCACCACCAAACACCAATCACACAACCACATTCACACTTAGGACACTGTGGGTTAAGTGTCTTGCCCAGGGACACAATGACAGGATGCGCTCAGACAGTGACTCGAACCAGTGACCCTCCGGTTGTGAGGTGAATATCAGTAAATGTACTGGTGCACAGGATTTATGAAGGGCTTATATATAAAATGAAGAAATGACTTGTTTTTACCCTCATTAATAAAGAATATATTGTAGCGTCAGTTGAGACGTTGAAGAAGATGGCGAGAGATTGCCAGAAAAGTTGCCCTTTTATTAACAATCAAACGGTTACTCGGACTCCAGCTCTGACTCTCACTCGTGTGCACTCAAAAGTTCAAGGACCAACAAAACAGTGGGAAATAACAGAACATCTGCACAGAACCATCTAACTTTAGCAGAACCGCTACAATATGAAAGTCACCTTGACAAAAACTGACTGCAGCTCCTACCACGTGACAGAAATGTTCTTTATGACTCAAAATGAATTGATATCATTCATAAGAGATGATGTTTGAGATATTCTTGACAGATTATCCGCAAGTCATTTACAACAATATAAATACCAGCAATATTTTTTTGGGCAAATACCGGAAATCACTTTTTGGCACAAGACTGGCTATTCAGATGACAAATGGCTCCACTGCCACTGTGTAGAGTTGGTGGCATGTACATTTTGCGTACATGCAATGCAGTACACATTCATATTAAAATTCAAATCAGTTTATTGCACCCTATAAATTCTAATAGAGGTATATCTGTTAATTACAGGGTGTACCCTGCATCTTGCCCTATGACGGCTCCAGCCCTCTCGTGATCCTGAAAAGGATAGGTGAAGAGAATGGATGGATGGATTTTTATTAGTGCAACAATGCAAAGTTTTAATAGACAGGAAAGAGTATATTTGATACCAAGATCTACAGAATTTTTCAACGCCAAGATGTGTTTTTACAGAAACCCACAAGGGACATGGGAGGAAAAAGAATGAGGGGGAAAAAAGAGACGTACTTTTGCGAGATCTCGCATACACACACACTCAGCTTGAGCTTTTATTTTATAAATATATATGATATAGATGAATAGGTATGTGTCCTCCATCACTGTGGTTGTTTATGAGCTGAGTGGCTGAGAGGAGAAGGGGGCGTTTGTGGCGATCGAGTGAAGCAGTGATGGCGTGAGAGCGAGACAGTCAGTCAGGTTCATTCCTTCAAGCCTGTACAGTTGTGGCGTGGTTACGGCCAACAGGAACCGCTGAATTATAAATCAAAGGCCACTTTTGCTGGCCGTCTCTCACCATCCTTTCAATGTCCTGAAGGAGGCTTTATCAAGATTAACGTGGAAGCACATGGTCTAAAAATAAAAACTTTTGCAAGATCACGCACATCTCTTTTTTTCTCCCATGTCCCTTGTGGGGTTCCATAGTTTTAGTACTTACTATTACATTACAATACCAAAGAACCAGGTGAAATTAAATGTCATGAAAAAATATCAACATTTTCTTTATACACTTTTTTTTTGGTGTGTGTGTGTGGGGGGGGGGGTCTGAAAAAGAGTATATTTGTACGCTCTGGAAAATGTCGATATTTGTGAATCCTCCCTTAGAGGAAACCAAACACAGCATATCAGCACAAGCACCTCATACTCACACTCAAGCACGGTGGTGGAGGGGTGGTGATTTGGGCTTGTTTTACAGCCACAGGACCTGAGCATCTTGTAGTCACTGAGTCGACCCAGATCTCCTCTGTATACCAAAGTGTTCTAGAGTCAAATGTGAGGCCATCTGTCTAAAAGTGTCTGCTAAAGCTTGACACCTATAATGAAGGGGTGCAGTGGCTCTGTTACTAAATTATAAATAATAAATGTTACTATTTATTACCAATAATATGATTTAAGTCTGTGTAGTAATAAATGATTATTCTGTCAATTTGATAAATTGGAATATGTCATTTATAAAGTACAGAGTCTCATAAAAGACAATAATGTTCTGATGACAATAGCTTCTTATGTAGTGTATCAGTTATTAATTACCAATTGTTATTGCTGTTTTGTGATTTGCAGCAGTAGTGAAGTGGGTTTTATGGCTAATTTAACATATTTAAATTCCAATCAAATCTAACAAAGTAGTTTTGTTGAAAGCAAAGCAAGAACAACAGCTGAAAACAAAACACCAGGACATCAACCCCTAGCTGTCTTCACCGCCATCACACCCACCCGGGTGTCCATCGAACCAGGTGTTACAAACATCACTTTTGAATTTATAATAGCCACTGAATAATGTTTATGGATGCCCTACAATGTATTACATTTACAAAGTTTTATATTTCTCAAGTCCAATTTTATAAAAACCAGCCAGAGAATATTCATGAATAACATTTCAAGTAATTATTGTTAACATAGTTAATTATTATTTCATTGTTTGTTACCTCCCAACTAAAGTTCTTTTTTTTGCCAAAATATCTTTATTGAATTTTCAATGATTTAAGCAAAGGAACAAACCAAACCAAAAGCAAAACTAAAAAAAGCAAAGCTTGTGATAATAACAAAACAAAAATTAACTTAAAAGCAAAACTAAATAATACAATAAGGTGCCTTTCACAAAACCTTGAATGCTATGCAACCTATTACAGATCTATACACAGTAACATTAGTGCCACAAACAAAAAAGATTGTTCATATTTAGGAACTACAGTGTCCATTTTTTAGTCACTTGTACTGTCCTCTGACATATTTAGGTCTTTAATATACATAATGAAAGGGTTCGAAATACTCTCAAACAAGTCTTGTTTGCCCTTTTAGCACATACATAATCTTCTCCAATGGGAGGGCAGTTAGCATCTCTTGGATCCATTGGTTGACAGTCGGTCTATGAGTTTTTTCCAAAACAACGATATACATCTTTTCACATTGAACAAGCCTAAATTTATAAATATCTGTTCATTTTTAGTGTATTTGTGTTTTTCTGGGAACAATCCAAGTAAATTTTGCTAAAATTCTGCTCTCAAAATCATCAATTCCTTTTCTAGTTGTGGATTGTTGTCTCTGTTTACTCTGGTTTGGAGTATTTTTATTTTATTCTCTAATTGCAGCCTATTTTCTTGAGTCTTTTTAGATTTTCTCCCTGTGTAACTAATTATATGTCCTCTAAGGAAGGCCTTAAATGCTCCCCATTTTGTGCATGCCATAGTTTGGGTGGTATTGATTTGAAAAAAAAATCATCAATTTGTTTTCCTAAATATTTCACCAATTCTTTATCTTGTAGCCATTTATGTTGAAACTGCCATCTCGGAGGGTCTCTTTTTTAGCTTCTTATCTCTATAGACCAGGCAGCAGGGAGCACGGTCTGAAATCACAATATTATCGTACGAGCAGTCATGAATTCTGAATTTTAATTCTGTAGAGACCAAGAAGAAATCTATTCTTGAATAGGTTTGAAACACACTTGAGTAGCAGGAATAAGTTTTAGCTCCTGGGTTCCTCTCTTTCCATATATCCACCAGCTTCAGGTCTCTCATAAGTCTATGAATTGTAGCTCTGCAGTTGTTGTGTGACTGGTCAATCCCAGTCGATCTATCCATACCTGGGTCTAATGTACAGTTAAAGTCCCCCACTATGACATGAGATCCTTTAAGTGTTGAGAGGGTGAAGAACAGATCGTTGAGGAAGTTGCTATCATCTACATTGGGGCCATAAATATTGGTGAGAATGAGGGTTTCTGACAGGAGAGAGCTTTGAAGTATCAATTCAATTCAATTCAATTCAATTCAATTCAGTTTTATTTATATAGCGCCAAATCACAACAAACAGTCGCATCAAGGCACTTTGTATTGTGGGTAAAGACCATACAATAACACAGAGAAAACCCAACAGTCAAAACGACCCCCTAAGAGCCAGCACTTGGCGACGGTGGGAAGGAAAAACCTTTAATACCTATGGCATGCTCTAATCTCTGTAATAAAATGTTATGATCAACAGTATCAAAAGCTGCACTGAGGTCCAACAGGACAAGCACAGAGATGAGTCCACTGTCAGAGGCTGTAAGAAGATCATTTGTAACCTTCACTAATGCTGTTTCTGTACTGTGATGAATTATGAAACCTGACTGAAACTCTTCAAATAAACCGTTCCTCTGCAGATGATCAGTTAGCTGTTTTACAACTACTCTTTCAAGGATTTTGGAGAGAAAAGGAAGGTTGGCGATTGGCCTATAATTAGCTAAGACAGCTGGTCAAGTGATGGCTTTTTAAGTAGCGGTTTAATTACTGCCACCTTGAAGGCCTGTGGTACATAGCCAACTAATAAAGACAGATTGATCATATTTAAGATTTGAACATCAATAACTGGAAATACTTCTTTGAACAGTCTAGTAGGAATGGGATCTAATAAACATGTTGATGGTTTGGAGGAAGTAACTATTGAAGTTAACTCCAAAAGATCAACTGGAAAGAAAGAGTCTAAGCAAATACCAGCAGTGCTGAAAGCAGCCGAACATGAAGATAAATCTTGGAGATGGTTTTGAATAATTTTTTCTCTAATGTCTAAAATTTTATTTGTGAAGAAATCCATGAAGTCATTACTAGTTAAAGTGAAAGGAATACTCGGCTCTACAGAGCTCTGACTCTTTGTAAGCCTGGCTACAGTGCTGAAAACAAACCTGGGGTTGTTCTTATTTTCTTAAATTAATGATGAATAGTAAGATGTCCTAGCTTTACGGAGGGCTTTTTTATAGAGCAACAAACTCTTTTTCCAGGCTAAATGAGCTTCTTCTACTTTAGTGAGATGCCATTCCCTCTCCAGCTTACGGGTTATCTGCTTTAAGCTTCAAGTATCTTCCTCTTTTGTCCTTAATAATGATTTTAATTTCTATTGGAACTGACTCATGTATTAGTGTCATTATTCCTCTAGACTGAGATGTGAACTGTGCAGTGAATACTTCACCCCTCCACCCACCCTTAAAATGTCAACATCAAGAAGATGTGTTTCTTGTAGAAACACAACTTTGAAGTCTATTTCCTTTAATCTTGTCATGACCTGTTTGACTTTTTGGAGGCGCTTTAGACCCCTGCAGTTCCATGAAATAAAGTTAAAATTTATGCTCTGAGACATATAAAAGCATAACAATTAGGTTGCTTGTATTGTAAAAATATATAGGCACAACTGACCTGGATGCTAGAACATGCATCCAACCTACAAAACAAAAACACTTCCTTTCTCCCAAGTCCCTTCCCCATATTAGGGAAATCCCACCCCCCATCTCTACATCTCACGTCATTGCCAACGACTAATCCACACCTGGTGAGGTTAAGTCAGACCACTTCCTGAACTTAACCTATACCACTGCTACTGCTTAATTCTAACAATTTGACTATTGCTCACTGATAGTGGATACTAACTTAAAGGATAACTTCTCATTAAACTAATTATTGTTACATATTTAGGAACATAAGTATACCAGATCAAGTGTGCATAATGATAGGCTTCGATTCCTAATTATTGCTCTGTGTGTTCTGAGCCATCTTGGATTTTCTTAAGAAAAACTCTTGCCTCTGCCAGAATTTTGAATGCATGTGTTTTGTTTTCACAAGTCACTAGGAGTGTAGCAAGGTGAGTCACTCCATGCCGAATGCCTAGTGTGCGCAGCTCCTCACGAATCGGATCGAATTTTTTCCTCAACTGGTGCACCCCCGTGGCCAAGTCAGGATAAAAGCGAACCTGCTGGTCCTTGTAGTAGACGTCTTTTTTATCCCGCGCAGCTCGAATGACAGTCTGTTTGTCTCGGTAGTTTAGGAACTTCATTATCAAGACTTGCGGACGCGAAGTGTTGTCCTTCTTTGGACCAATTCTGTGGGCTCTTTCCAAAACCACAGAGGACCTCAGGGTCGCATTCATCAGTGCCTCAGGTATCCATTTTTCCAAAAAAAGCGCACACATCTGGTCCCTCGGCACCCTCTGGCAAATTCACAAGCCTTAAGCTGTCACTTGGTGTTGGCTCTCACTGCGGTATTGTATCACTTCCTGTTCCTGTTTCAGAGCACAGTGGTGTTTTGGTGTCTCTTAGCTGGTTAATTTGTATACGTCAATTTATCTGGATAATTGCATATTTCACTGTAATCTTCACCTGCTTTATATAGAGCACACTCTTTGCTTAATCACCAGTGTTCTCATTATTCACTTTATTCGTTTTTTAGAAATTCGCTAGCTTAGCGCAGTTAGTAGCTTAGCTCTTAGCGGACTCACTAGCAGCATGGCTTCCTCTCCTGTCCCTCCTGCACTTTCCTGCTCTGAGTGTCACATGTTTAGTTACTCCTCGGCCTCCTTTAGCAGTAATGGTACTTGTAATAAATGTAGTCTGTTTGTAGCTCTGGAGGCCAGGCTTTCTGAATTGGAGACTCGGCTCCGCACCCTGGAAAATCCTATAGCTAGCCAGGCCCCTGTAGTCGGTGCGGACCATGGTAGCTTAGCCGCCGTTAGCTCCCCCAGCAGATCCCGAGCAGCAGGGAAAGCAGGCTGGTTGGGTGACTGTGAGGAGGAAGCGTAGTCCAAAACAGAAGCCCCGGGTACACCACCAACCTGTTCACGTCTCTAACCGTTTTTCTCCACTCGGCGACACACCCGCCGAGGAACAAACTCTGGTTATTGGCGACTCTGTTTTGAGAAACGTGAAGCTAGCGACACCAGCGACCATAGTCAAATGTCTTCCTGGGGCCAGAGCAGGTGACATTCACGGAAATTTGAAACTGCTGGCTAAGGCTAATCGTAGATTTGGTAAGATCGTTATTCACGTCGGCAGTAATGACACCCGGTTACGCCAATCGGAGGTCACTAAAATTAATATTGAATCGGTGTGTGACTTTGCAAAAACAATGTCGGACTCTGTAGTTTTCTCTGGGCCCCTCCCCAATCAGACCCGGAGCGACATGTTTAGCCGCATGTTCTCCTTGAATCGCTGGCTGTCGGAGTGGTGTCCAAAAAACAACGTGGGCTTCATTGATAATTGGGAAAGTTTCTGGGGAAAACCTGGTCTTGTTAGGAGAGACGGCATCCATCCCACTTTGGATGGAGCAGCTCTCATTTCTAGGAATCTGGCCAAATTTATCAACCCTCCTAAAACCTGACTATCCAGGGTTGAGACCAGGAAGCAGAGCTGCAGTCTTACACGCCTCTCTGCAGCTTCTCTCCTCCTGCCATCCCCCCAAAACCCCATCCCCATAGAGACGGTGCCTGCTCCCAGACCACCAAAAAACAAACTTAAAATCAGCAGAAAACTGTTTAAGCATAAAAATTCAAAAACAATAAATAATATAGTTTCATCAACTGCACAAAAGAATAAAACAATTAAATGTGGATTATTAAACATTAGGTCTCTCTCTTCCAAGTCCCTGTTAGTAAATGATTTAATAATTGATCAACATATTGATTTATTGTGCCTTACAGAAACCTGGTTACAGCAGGATGAATATGTTAGTTTAAATGAATCAACACCCCCGAGTCACACTAACTGTCAGAATGCTCGAAGCACAGGTCGAGGAGGTGGTGTAGCTGCAATCTTCAATTCCAGCTTAGTGATTAATCAAAGACCCAGACAGAGTTTTAATTCTTTTGAAAGCCTGACTCTTGGTCTTGCCCACCCTAATTGGGAAATTCAAAAACCTGTTTTATTTGTTATTATCTATCGTCCACCTGGTCCTTACTCAGAGTTTCTGTCTGATTTCTCAGACTTTTTATCTGATTTAGTGCTCAGTTCAGATAAAATCATTATAGTGGGTGATTTTAACATCCATGTAGATGCTGAAAATAACAGCCTCAACACTGCATTTAATCTATTATTAGATTCAATTGGCTTCTGTCAAAATGTAAAGGAGCCCACCCACCACTTTAATCATACTCTGGATCTTGTCCTGACATATGGCATAGAAACTGAAGACCTAACAGTATTCCCTGAAAGCCCCCTCCTGTCTGATCATTTCTTAGTAACATTTACATTTACTTTAATGGATTACACAGCAGTGGGGAATAAGTTTTATTACAGTAGAAGTCTTTGTGAAAGTGCTGTAACTAAGTTTAAGGATCTAATCCCTTCATTATTATGCTCTTCAGTGCCATGTGCCAACACAGTGCAGAGCAGCTACCTAAACTCTGCTCCCACTGAGGTAGATTATCTCATCGATAGTTTTACATCCTCATTGCGTACGACTTTGGATACTGTGGCTCCTCTGAAAAGGAAAGCCTCAAATCAGAAGTGCCTGACTCCGTGGTATAATTCACAAATGCGCAGCATAAAGCAGATAACCCGTAAGCTGGAGAGGGAATGGCATCTCACTAAAGTAGAAGATACTCATTTAGCCTGGAAAAAGAGTTTGTTGCTCTATAAAAGAGCCCTCCATAAAGCTAGGACATCTTACTATTCATCATTAATTGAAGAAAATAAGAACAACCCCAGGTTTCTTTTCAGCACTGTAGCCAGGCTGACAAAGAGTCAGAGCTCTGTAGAGCCGAGTATTCCTTTCAATTTAACTAGTAATGACTTCATGAATTTCTTTACAAATAAAATTTTAGACATTAGAGGAAAAATTATTCAAAACCATCTCCAAGATTTATCTTCATGTTCGGCTGCTTTCAGCACTGCTGGTATTTGTTTAGACTCTTTCTTTCCAGTTGATCTTTTGGAGTTAACTTCAATAGTTACTTCCTCCAAACCATCAACATGTTTATTAGATCCCATTCCTACTAGACTGTTCAAAGAAGTCTTTCCAATTATTGATGCCTCAATCTTAAATATGATCAATCTGTCTTTATTAGGTGGCTATGTACCACAGGCCTTCAAGGTGGCAGTAATTAAACCACTACTTAAAAAGCCATCACTTGACCCAGCTGTCTTAGTTAATTATAGGCCAATCTCCAGCCTTCCTTTTCTCTCCAAAATCCTTGAAAGAGTAGTTGTAAAACAGCTAACTGATCATCTGCAGAGGAACGGTTTATTTGAAGAGTTTCAGTCAGGTTTTAGAATTCATCACAGTACAGAAACAGCATTAGTGAAGGTTACAAACGATCTTCTTACAGCCTCTGACAGTGGACTCATCTCTGTGCTTGTCCTGTTGGACCTCAGTGCAGCTTTTGATACTGTTGATCATAACATTTTATTACAGAGATTAGAGCATGCCATAGGTATTAAAGGTACTGCACTGCAGTGGTTTGAATCATATTTATCAAATAGACTCCAATTTGTTCATGTAAATGGGGAGTCGTCTTCACACACTAAGGTTAATTATGGAGTCCCACAGGGTTCTGTGCTAGGTCCAATTTTATTTACATTGTACATGCTTCCCTTAGGCAGTATTATTAGAAAGCATTGCATCAATTTCCATTGTTATGCAGATGATACTCAGCTTTATCTATCCATGAAGCCAGATGACACACATCAGTTAGTTAAACTGCAGGAATGTCTTAAAGACATAAAGGCCTGGATGACCTCTAATTTCCTGCTACTAAATTCAGATAAAACTGAAGTTCTTGTACTCGGCCCCACAAATCTTAGAAGCACAGTGTCAAACCAGATACTTACTCTGGATGGCATTACTTTGGCCTCCAGTAACACTGTGAGAAATCTTGGAGTCATTTTTGACCGGGATATGTCCTTCAATGCACATATTAAACAGATATGTAGGACAGCTTTTTTACATCTGCGCAATATTTATAAAATTAGAAACATCCTTTCTCAGTTTGACGCTGAAAAGTTAATCCATACATTTATTACTTCTAGGCTGGACTACTGTAATTCATTATTATCAGGCTGTCCTAAAAACTCCCTGAAAAGCCTTCAGCTGATCCAAAATGCTGCAGCTAGAGTACTGACAGGGACTAGAACGCCAGCCTAGGCTGCTGAGGGGGGGTCCCATAATGCACTGTTTCTTCTCATTCACCTTTATTTACTTGTTTATACTTCACTCTGTATTTAATCATTATTATTAATCTCTGGCTCTCTTCCACAGCATGTCTTTTGTCCTGTCTCTCTCCACTCAGCCCCAACCGGTCGCAGCAGATGACTGCCCCTCCCTGAGCCTGGTTCTGCTGGAGGTTTCTTCCTGTTAAAAGGGAGTTTTTCCTTCCCACCGTCGCCAAGTGCTTGCTCATAGGGGGTCGTTTTGACTGTTGGGTTTTCTCTGTGTTATTGTAGGGTCTTTACCCACAATACAAAGCGCCTTGAGGCGACTGTTTGTTGTGATTTGGCGCTATATAAATAAAATTGAATTGAATTGAATTGAATTAAGTTGTTTAGGCGAGACCTTGTTTCCAAGTCCATAAGTTTGTCTTTCATCATTTTGTTTTTAGATTCCAAAGTGCTCACCTTAACTTGTAAACTAGTCACCTCATCTTCCAATGCGACAATACGCTCCTCCGCCCGAGACATGTGTTCATTGCAGTCTCTCACCTCCTTTTTTATGTCTTGTAGCGTCACCATCACATTGTCCAGTTTTGAGGAGAACTCATTTTTCAGTGACTCCAGCGCGGCCAGTATCTGGTCAGCTTTGTTACTCTCTAACTCACTTTCCCCATCACGTGTAGCCATGCTCTTGCTAGCTTTGTGCGCTTCACCACGGAGGTTGTAGTCGAGCAACTTTGTTTGTTTGGATGCCTCATGTTTTCCTTTATATGCTTTTGTCGAGTTGGGCATTATACCTTGAGTCGTCCTTTTGCATAGGTTGTATGTGAGCATAAGTTTTCTTGTCCACAATTTCAGCAGCAGCAACGGAGCGAAGTGTAGCACATCTTCCTACGTGGCTGCCATAACTGCCAGAATTCCCAACTAAAGTTTAATTAAATATTTATTGGCAATAGTTGTTATATAAGTGCTGCTGTTATGACTGTTTAACACCACATATTTGATTTCTCTTTTAACTCATCACCTGTCAAATTAAATACAACAGTGACCACATGATTTTTGACATAAAGAAGAAATAAAGCAAACACTTACACAAAGACACACTAACCTGAGAAGCAGCAACTATTGAACTATTGAATCCTGATCTGCCCTGAGTTTAATCCACTGTTAATGCAGTCCACTCTGTAGCTCCACTGCTGAATATTTTGCATAAATCAAGAAAAGGTATCACCCAGCTCTGCTGAGCTTATAAGCCTCTTTTAGCTCATTGCTTTGGTTTTACAACACAATTAGAATATTGTTCAGCCTCATTTCTCTCAATAAAGTTTGTACCAGCAGGAAGAAGCTGTCTCCACTGCAGTGACGCAGTATTATATTAACATACACGACTCCATGTTGTTCCTTATGATATGATGTAGGTAATGGGATTGTTGAGCCACACTTTACTAAAACCACTGAACGAAGTGCAGCTGTGTGCCGCATTGTCGTGGGAATGAGAGTGTGTTAATGCGGTGTTTTAGGAAATGTACAAAATGTTGTTCTACTTGAGTCTAATCTGCTCACTTTTACACTGCTGAAAACACAGAACACACACTAAGAATACCTGTTCAGTCAGTCACGTTAATTTCACTGTGAAACTTACCGTCCCACAGCCTGATAAAGGAGACATGGAAATCTGAGATCAATGTTTAAATAGATCTAGTTTAAAGGGCTCTAATGTGCAGCCAAAATAAAAAGCAGCACTGAGACTGCACTCAGCAATAAAACCATTATGTGGAATTTAAATCGTTATTTTACAGCTAAATCACCAGATTAATGATCTTAATCAGCACCTTAATAAACATTAATCTGTTGTCCGTATACTGTTATATTTTAACGATCTTTATAGATTTTTAATCACCATTTGATAATATCTCTGGTGTAGGTGCCAGAGGGGTCATTTTCTGTGGAAGAAAAGTCATATGACCCATGAAACACTCCTTACAGAGTGTTTAGATGCTGCCAACATCGCTCCTTTCATGTGAAAGCGCAGGGAAACCCTGGGTTAACTTAATGAGTTGATGACCAGCTTCGTGTGACCGTTTATCCCAATTGCCAATGTTAGGGAAAGTGAAGCCACATAACGTAAAGAAACCCAGTGTATGTTGAACTTCCTTACATATACAGGGCCCTGGAGCACTCACAGGAGTGGATGCCCAAGCAAATTCATGCGGGACCAAGGTCAGAGAAACTGCAAAAATGATGATTTGGGCTGTTTTGCAGCCACAGGACCTGAACAGCTTGCAGTCACTAAGTTGATTAAACTAAATTTTATTTATATAGCACCAAATCACACCAGTGCGTTATAAAGTGCGTTATAAGGTAATAATCCTACAGAGAAAACCCCAACAGTCAGATAAGCAAGCACTTGGATGCAGTGGAAAGGAAAAACGTCCTTTTAACAGGAAGAAACCTTCAGCAGAACCAGGCTCAGGGAGGGGCAGTCATCTGCTGGTTGGGGTGAGGGGAGAGGGACAGGACAAAAGACACAGTGTGGAAGAGTGCCAGAGCTTAATAATAAGTAATGATTAAATGCAGAGTGTTGTATAAGCAGAGAGAATGAAAAGAGCTGCCAAAGCTGCCTGTGGCAGGCAGGAGATAGATCCAAAATGCAGGACTCAGAGTCCACACACCAAAGAGAAGAAACAGGCAGCCAGAAAGTCCAAACACAAAAACAGTCCAGGGGGTTGGCCTGGCCATGGGGCAGGGACAGGGAACAAGGCAGTTCAGGTGGTCAACCAGAGAACCAGAAGCACAGACAAAGTAACTCTTGTGGCTGACCAGGAGGCCAGCGGTGGAGGCCCTGAAGACTGGCATTGGTGAAGATGATCCTCTGACAGCTGACGAAAGAGATGGACCCCTTCTCGTAGGTGGCGATGGAGAACATACTTAGGAGGCCAACGTTGGCAAGGTGACAGGACACCCCTGATGGTTTGGCAGGAGGCTGACGACGGAAGCCTTCTGGTGGCTGGCAATGAAGAAGACCCTTCAGATGCTGGTGTCTTCTCAGGAGTAAATGGTGCTCATCTGGAGGCTGGTGGCCTGGCAGGGGACCGATGATGACGAAGGAGACGGGGACCCACAAGAGACACAGGACCGCCCCTCAGGCTCAATGGGCTCAGTTTCAGATGGCTGGCGTGGCGCTTGAGCCTCTGATGACTGGGGCTGCTTAGCAGAGTAAACATCCAGCTGTTCTGGCCTGGAATTCACTGGGGACCCGGAGTCAACTAGCTCAACTAACATGCCACAATCACTGTGGGCTGTTGACCCACTCTGTTGTTACATTTTTTGGTAGGTGCACATCAGGTTATGTCATGGTTATGGCATAGATTGAAGGTCTCCAGTTTTGAGCTAGTTACAGTGTATGTTTCCCATAAAACAAGCCTGAATGATGAAGATGGTAGTAACAATAATGCTTCAGTTGGATTCAGGGGGTTAAATTACCCTTAAAGGCCAATTTTCATAGACTTCTTCAAAAAAATGAATGTTCTGTGGGCAATCTGAAAGATTTGGCAAGGGCAAAAAAAATGTCCTGAAAGCATAATTGGATGTTAATGTCTTAAAGGTTTGGTTTTCTAACTGCTTAAAAAAAATTATTCTAACTCTCCTGACATGTTTAATTGAGTAAATGATGGTTTCTAACTTCAGCTGTGTAAACATTTTGTGTAGGGAACTACCAAAAATGCAATTTTCTCCAAAACGTCACTGGGGCAATTATGCTGCGTTTCCATTAGTACCGACTCAGTTTGGCTCGACTCAACTCTGCAACATTTGTAGGCTTTTCCATTAATACCTGGTACTAGGTACCAGGTACTTTTTTATTACCTACTCAGCCGGGGTTCTAAGCAATCCGAAGCAATACGAAAATGTGATACGGAAGAACGGCATGCCACTGATTGGCCAGGGAGTGACATCACTATTTGAGTCATGAGAGTGACTCCAGAATCAACCACACCATTTTTAAAAACCGGCAGCAAGAAAATGGAGGCATGCAAAGCATGGGTAGGATCGGCTGAATGCCTAGACCGACAGTTTGCAGCGGTAGTTTTGCAACAAGAGAGCCATCTGAAATGTGCACACAGCATACATATTTTAATACTTAGCAATGATAACCTTCATCCATTAAAATATTGTATGACTTATGCGTTATGACGATAGTAAACTGGCCTTAGCTATGTTAGCTTGCCTCTATCTCATCTATTGTCATGTTGTGTTTTGAGTCGTATACAAACTACGTCAAGAGACTACTGCCTGTGTTGCAATATCGACTCCACCCACATTGAGGTGGTACTCAATAGCAATGGAAACAAAGCAAGACCGTGGCAAGTCCTGCAGAATCGAGTCAACCTGCGCTGAGTAGGTACTAATGGAAACGCGGCATTAGTGAGGAAGACATTTTTTCAAGGCCATAACTTTATAAATATTCTTTCTCATTAACTGATATTTGATTTATAGACACTTGAGGGTATGACTAACAGGGATATGGACAAAAAAAACCCATAGCTATCTTGCTTACTTTCTTGTGCATGGGGGCCTAAAAAACACTTTTTCAGCAGTTTCCCAAGGTGCAGGCAGGGGGTTACTTTGATATGCAATAACTCAAAGATCATTTGAGATACTGGGTTAAAAATTTGTGTGTGTTTATTTGGTGCCATCTTGATTTCAATAAAGCAATATTCTACACTAGATTGTGATTTTTAATTTTTGATTGAAGATAACTACCAATAACCAGTCTCTGAAGAAGCTGGCAGGGAACCATAGTGGCATTTGGTTCAGTTTTATTGTGGACCTGCTCATGAACTGAAAAAATTTTCTTTTTTTATTGCTGGCTCAGAAACACCAAACTCAACAAAACAATTGGACATTTTATTACCGACTGTGACAGAAACACAAGACAGTTTCTTGTTTTTTAGTTGTTCCCAAAACACCAAATAATGTTTTATTAGTTGTCTCGGGTTCACAGAAATCTACGTTTTTGTTACTGACAAGCACAGAAAAAACAAGGCTCAATTATGTCATTGTCTGCCTCAGAAACAACACTCTCGGTCCCACAATAGGCCGACTCAGGAACAAAAACCATAGTCTCAAATTTCAAGGAGCATGGAACAAAAGTCTCTTGCATAATTCTTTCACCCTCAGTTTGAGCACACAAGAAACAGTCAATCTCTCTCACCACAGAGGTGTGATCCAGACACCTGCACAGTTTGAAAAGACAATTAGCTCTCAGCTTGGTTAGCATTTGTGTGAATCGGGAAACCTCCAAGGACAGGTTGTGGAAGAAAGGAAATCATCCAGGAATACAACCTGTTTCAGTCTGTTGTAAGGGTCTTTGGCATTGATGATGCAATGGCAGTCATCCTGAAGCTGGACGATAATGTGCTCAAACTCCTCTGAAACTTGACTCTGCAGGGTCCATGTTTCTGGGTGTGTGGGTCTAGCAAAGCTGGGTGATTGGCAGACAGAAGATTGACCCAAAATGGACACACACACACACGCACGCGCACACACACACACACACACACACACACAGGATAAAGAGGGAACAGTCAACAGGTGAGAGACAGGTTAAACTAATTAGATAAAGAGATGAGGGAAGTAGAACTAAACCCAAAGCACACAAGACAAGAGACCTTCAAAATAAGGCAGGAAGAAACTAAAACTGAGACACAGACTCAAACATCCAAACTTGACTAAGGACCGAAAGGTACACAAACATGGAGACAAGTTCACACAGGAGAGGCTAAGGCTAGAACACAGAGACAAGGATAGATAGGAATAAACAGGAATTCACCAAGAACAGTACGATACATGAAACTAAATGCTGAAAATACAGAATGAAGAAGCATAACTCAAACTCAAAAGCCTGGGTCCAAGACAAGAGGTGAGTGAAAAAGAAACATTCAGTGCATCACGGGAAACCCCCAGCAACCTAGGCCTATTGCAGTGTAACTAAGGGATGTTCAGGGTCATCTGATTCAGCCCTAACTATAAGCTTGATCAAAAAGGAAAGTTTTAAGCCTAATCTTAAAAAATAGAGAGGGTGTCTGTCTCTCAAACCCAAACTGGGAGCTGGTTCCACAGAAGAGGGCCTGAAAGCTGAAGGCTCTGCCTCCCATTCTACTCTTGAGTATCCTAGGAACCACACGTAAGCCAGCAGTCTGAGAACGAAGTGCTCTATTGGGGTGATATGGTACTATGAGTTCTTTAAGATAAGATGGGGGCTAATTATTCAAGACCTTGTTTGTGATTAAAAGAATTTAAATTTAATTCTAGATTTAACAGAGAGCCAATGAAGAGAAGCCAATATGGGAGAAATATGCTTTCTGTTTTTAGTCCCTGTCAGTACTCTAGCTGCAGTGTTTTGGATCAGCTGAAGGCTTTTCAGGGAGCTTTCAGGACAGCCTGATAATAATGAATTACAGTAGTCCAGCCTAGAAGTAATAAATGCACGAATTAGCTTTTCAGCATTATTCTGAGACAGGATGTTTCTCATTTTAGAAATATTGTGCAAATGCATAAAAGCAGTCCTACATATTTGTTTAATGTACACATTGAAGGACATATCCTGGTCAGAATGACTCCCAGATTCTTCACAGTGTTACTGGACGCCAAGGTAATGCCATCCAGAGTAAGTATGTGGCTAAACACCACATTTCTAGGATTTGAAGGGGTGGAGTACAAGTAGAGTCAAATGTGAGGCCATGTGTCTGACAACTAAAGCTTGGCCCAAATTGGGTCTTGAAACAGGACAGTGATCCAAAGTACAACAGCAAATCTACAACAGAGGGGCTGAAAGAACAAAGAATCAGTGTGCTGCAATGGTTCAGATCTCAACCTGATTAAAAAGATGTGGTGAGACCTCAAGAGAGCTGTGTATAAGCAAATACTCGCAAACCTCAATAAATTAAATCAACGTTGTAAGGAGCAATGTGAAAAACTGATAAAGTCATACAGAAAACAATTACTTCACATTATTGCTACTGAATGTGGTTCTACAAGCTGTTGAATCAGGAGGAAATTACTTTTTCACAGGAGTGCATGGAGTCCTGTGAAAACTGAGCTGACTCTGTGTAAGAAACACTTCAAAATGCTGTACAATTAATAACTAATCCACTTCTCTCCTTGAAAGGTTAAGTGTTACATGTCATGGGTGCATTGTAGGTGAAGGTTTTTGTTAGGAATAAATCTGAGAAGCCACACATTAAAGCTCCACATAGCAAAAGTAAAAGATTATGAAACTAGCTTTATAATCACTCTTTATGATATAATCATTCTATTATACAGCAAGGTAACATGGTGAACAACGAAAAAGCAGCAACACATATGTTTTCAAATAGTCTGTGGTCTCTAGCTCTGTCCACATGTGTGGTGACACCATGCACTATGCACTGTAACCTGTGCATAGTCATATTGGACAACAGGCACAACTGAACAGAACCGTGTGCAGCAAAAGGCAAAAAGACATTTCTGTCTGTTGCCCTCTCATCTTGCAAGTGTGGCTTGCTGGCTGCGTCCTTAAAAAATATGAGAATGACTTTTTAAAAACAACAAATTTGTTTAATGGGTCATTTTTTGTGTTTTTTCCCCCAGTGTGTCTTTATTTGCATTCATAAAGCAGCTGAGCTGTGTGACGGGTTGTGAATTGGGTATGATGTGTAGCAGTGGGGGTGGATGATGATGAGGAGGCGGCTGGTGGCCGGTGGAGGGGCTAGTCGTGATGTACCAGCAGGCAGCAGCCTTTCACTGTCACTGTGACCGGTCAGAGTGACTCATATAATTTGATTTGGAAAACAAGAGTACCCCCAACTTCCTCACATGAACAGGGTGTGCCTCCAGCCAGATGAAAAAAAAAAAAGTGACACCACTAAAAGATGGGAGGATCTGGGATCACTGACTATTACTTAAGTGTAGTCTTTGGCCAGGATATGTGAGTGCACTATGTCCTGCAGTCCCACCTTTGGCAGGAATTCTGTGTCCTTTGGCACATTGTTGCAAATCATTTCATTGGAATTACTCTTCAAAATCAGGTTGATCCAGGAATGCAGGGTCATTTTAAAGCTTCACATGGATTTCCACGAGGCCCCTCACCCGGTGACTGGTCTGTGCCCTGAGAACAATGCAGCCAAATAACATTGTTGTCAGAAATAGAACTTCTCCATGTTTGCCTCCGGCTCTTTGTGAATGCTGGTACTCAAGGTACCTTTGTTTCTGATAGAGGGGAACTGTCTTTCCCCCAGCCTGACTTTTCTTCCTGTTGATTGACGTCAGTCCAAATCTTCTTTCAGGTCACCGTGAAGTGTCTTTTTTTTTTTTTTAACAAAGCTACTGTAGATAACCTGGTGGATAAAATCTGATTTCTTTCCATTCAATTTTTAGACAGCACAGTGTAGTATTCATGAGCAAATTTACATTGATAAGGTTTATTTGAGGAAAACCTAACATATCTTAGCTGTTTCTATTGGACAATGGCCACTCTTGTGTCATAGGTCTGTGGACAGCATGTAACCTTCTTAGTAATCAGGGTTTGCAATAAAAAAAAAAAGTAAAATTCTTTCTTTCTTTCAATGCTGCACACTCTCAGACTTTAAGGCACCTACATCTTATTCATATTGTGTAATACTATTAGTATAAACAGATATCCTGGAACTAGAGCCTGCAGGGGAACCTGCACTGCCATGCAACTATCGGCACACTCAAATGAGTGAAGGAAGTTTTTTCAAAGAAACAACATTTGCCATAAATAATGTCCCTTTAAATGTTTTCCATTCTGGCAGAGCTGTGAAAAGCGTATTTATGTCATCTTAAAGGATAGATTCACATTGTTTCTTAAATCTCTCCTAAAAGTTATGCTCACATTCCTACATGCACAACAATGAGCCGGACATTAAAATCACTCACAGATAAAGCATATAATAAATAAGTTCAGCCTGGAATAAATTAGGTGCTAAGTGGACAGTAAGTTTTTGTTGTCAGCTATTATATTGACCTTTAACACTGGTGACATCTGTGAAATGCTGAGATTTTGGAGATGTCCTTGGTAAACACTGATGAGGGTTAAATCACACACTTGCAGCAAGGTGTTAGTCAAAGCACATGAACACGTGTGAGCTATAAAAACTCCAACTTACCACAACATACTAAAACAATCTGCTCTTAATGTCTTTGAGTCCACGAGGAACCTTCAGCTGTATCAGCAGCGGGTTGGAGCACACATACAGGCTGGAATCTAACTCAGCTGGATGATTTCAGTCACAATATCAGTTTGCATGTTGATTTTCTTACCACTTTTAAAGTCTAAACATATTCTTCATATTTTCAGTCTCTGCAAGAGGGCTGATCCTCAATTATTGTCCAATATCCCCCCTGACTGAAGAAGCATATTTTTGGATTGAGATTCGGATGCTAGCACATTCCCCACACTTATCTCTCCATGAACCAGTGTGTACAGTTGGCCAGACTAGCCCAGATCACTTCCTTAAAGCTGCTGCTCCTAAAAGGGATTACAGCGGTTGACCTGCCGCTTTAGCTGACTGTCAGAGCAGCCTTGGGTCTGTCTGCTGTACTGATTCAGACTGAGTGCAGCAGCTGAGTTCACTGCCTCTTAACAAGATGCCACACTCCTCCTCAAACACCTCAGAGCTCAGCCACATGTGCCCACAAGGCTTACAATTAAGACATTCTTGTTTTGTGCAACGTTATGCCACAATAACCTCTGACCTCCCCTGCAACTGGAGAGCGAGCCTCGCTGAAAGAATGATTGCCCAACTCTGCAAGATCAAAACGCTTTCAGACACTTCACAGTCTTTCTTATCACCAGTGACAGGAATGCATGCAAACTGATGTCAGCTACTGCATGTAAATGGCAGCATGTCATCCCCCACTGATGGGAATTGTATGCTAATGGCTGCACAGTGAAAAAGAGGCTCCTAAAAGATATTAGCAGTTAATGGTCCCCTGATGTGTTTGTGTCCTTTCATGAGAATGAAAGCCGCTTTGCATACACTGGGTACAAAGCTTCATTCAGCTCATCGCCTCTTATTTTAATTTAAAAGGCACTGAATGTTTGGACCCCTTTAATTGCTTCTTCCCAATAAAAACAAGAGGAGGAAGGGCTAATGCTGGTTGCTCTCTGCTGCTAGATTCCACCTCTGTAATTTATATAATTGACAACACAATAACTAATTTATCAGGTTGAGTTACAATAAAGTTGATTGGGCAACAAGTGTTCCTTGTAGCTTTGCATAGAAACGCACCTATTGCAGCACTGATTCACAGACCGGACGGGGTTGATTTCAACAGAGAAATGCAGGAGGAAGGAAAAGGAGAGACGGTAGAGGTGAGACTGTTGGTTTTTCTCCTGACCACATGCACAAAGACCGGCCCAGTGACCTTTAATTGCAGCTGGCTATCTGGTCAGATTCAAAATGAGGATGCCTCTGGTTTCTTCCTGAGAAAACAGTGTCCTTTGTCACAGAAACCCCAGGGACTCTGGCCATTTGAGGAGAGATTGAGGAGATGGTGTGGTTGTGTTGGTGCTGTCCTGTTGACTAGAAGACAGCAAGGTGCCTGATATTAAGCATCCACCCCTTGATCCTTTGATCAGCAGGCCCTCCTGCCCCTCCTCCTTATCTGAAGAACCCACTGGAAGCCCGTGGAGGGGAATGAACGTACTTCTTTCATTCAAGCTTTTGTGTATCCTCTCTCTCTGTGAGAGATCTTCCTAAGTCTTTCACAATGAGCCTTTTGATTCTTTAATGACAAAGGAATGGGGGGGAGGAATGTTAAATAACTCGCAACTAGTACCTGCAAACTGTCTCAGAGACTAATTTTAAAAAAAAAAAGTTTTGGCAGATTTGAGTGCATTTGTGTACGCCTGCTACCTTTGATGGTGTGCTGTGTAAGATAAAACAAGCTCTTGTTGGAACTCTGGCCCAAAACAATCTATAACATCAAGAACAAGTCAATTAGAAAAGGATTAAGGGATTGGGGATCTGTGAACATTCTCAGACTCTCCTGACAGACTGAGGGGTTATCAGTCAGCAAACCCAGAAGCCCGTCTGAGCGTCTGAGCCAGCAGACAAGCAACAAAGCCAAAAAAAGTGTATTCTAATATCAGCTTTCACAGTGCAGAGATACAGGGTGCAGGACTGAGGGGACACACTGATTTGATCAGTGGTTCAAAAAGCTTGAATGCGAGCAGAAGACACGGCCATTAAAAAGGCATGTTGGTAGTTTATTGTTCAGTTGGAACACATTCTCCATATTATTTCAAGCATTACAACCTGACAGTCTCATACATTTGAACATCATGAGTAAACTTGATTAATCATGAACAGCTTGATGCTTCATATATGGGTCTGCATTCAGCATTATACAAACTTTGAAATACATAAATATCAACTGCAGTCTCATATCAATATACACATTCACTACATATATAAATACACGTGTGTGCAATGACACAGCATAGAAAGATAACTTGAAGCCTTATGAAACGTAAAGGATACAGATTCCTTTTGTTTGATCATCACAATAAATCTTGCTGGAAAATTGCACAGCTCTCTCACTAGAATACATGACGAGTCCTCCCAAATTAATAAGTGAGAACTCAGTGGGGTGTAATTCACAGTCGATAACATTCAGTGTATTCCAGAGCCTGTAATACAAGCCATGAACACAGTCCCATGTTGTCATGATTAGCTTACTAAACTTTATGTGTCAAAGCTGAATAAAACAGACCAGCTGAGGCGAATTTTGTGCATGTATCTCCTCTGAAAAATCTATAACATCAAAACATGCAGATTCATGTGATTAATTTTTGAAATGCACGGAAGTAATAATACTGGTTTGAGAACATAGGCTGGTCAGTTCTCAAAATTACTATTGTGTCCTCAAGCCACGGATGCTGTCACCCATTGTGTGACCCACTGTTAGTGTCTCTGCATCTTCATCTTTCCTTCTGGTGTAAGTTGCCTCTGGCTGGGAGGAGAGGGATTGCTGCTGCTCTCAGATCAGCCTGCAGTTGTTCTTTGTAGAGTTTCTTGACACTGGATTGTGGCGGGAAAAGACTGGATCTTACACCCCTCACCCTCCCACCCTTTCCCAAACCACGAGTGGCTAATAGGGGCTCACGTGACAGCTGCGTTGTGTGCGCCTGGACCATGAAAGAAAGGCCAAACTGCTGACTCCTTTGACCGTCACCTTTGAAATGGAGCTTGTTTTTATGACTCAGGTCTGCTATTTATAACTCCATGCTGCACTGAGAATAGCACATCACGTGCCAGTTCACGGGGCTGACATTGGCACTGAGAGCGTAAACTTTCTGCAGCTCACTCTGACATTAGCAGAAACAGACACTGGATGATGTGGATGAGGTCTAAAGCGTATGAAGAAATATGTTGTATGTGCACTTAGGATGAAGATTTGGAAGTTTAGTGAATGACTGAGTTTGAATTCAGCTGTCACTTTGAGTGCTCTGGGACCAGCTCTTATGACACATTCATAATGCTGAACTAACACCTACCGCTTCACTACGCATGCATGAATGCTTAATAAACCCTTACAGCACCTTTCATAAGGCATCACTCAAACGCCTTTGTCATTTGTGTCGTAAGGGGAGAAGACCAGGTGAGTCATGCCTACACTACGATATGATCCATCATCTTAGCAAACATGCGGTGAAGAATTTATGAACCAGGGTTTGGCTGAGGATTGATGCAGAACTTTTTGTGTTCGTGGATGTCGCAGTGCAGCATGGGATACCTCGCAGCTAAATGGGTTGGGACAGTCCCAACACCATGGCGATGGTGGCCAGGAGGAGGGCAGAGTTGGCGAGGATCACCGCACCTCCTGAACGGAACACCTGCCGACCATTGAGGGGTTGGACGGGCCTGAAAGTCCCTTTCATCTGCTTGCCGTCATGAAACTGGAGTTGAGAGAAAGCTCTGAGCTGGAGAAACAGAAGATTAACATGAATGTTAGGCTCCAGGTTTGGAAAGAGTTCATAAAGGTGTGTAATATGAGTATTAATATTTTTGAAGATGCAAAAGAATGGTGGAGTGAATTCTTTTTATGCTGCTTTAAACTTTTACTCCTGCAGTTCACAGAGACACGTATGTCATTTATCCAACAACCATGATTACCTGTGATTTTGCAGGTTCAGAATTTATATAGAAAAAATATATGATAACCTTAAAGCACTAAAGATTAATGTTAAAACACTAAATATTAAATCAATGTTAATGGTCTTAACATTACGGCTTAAGGCAGAAATATATATATTTTTTTAAATCAGGTAACCTGATCCATGCTCAGAGGGATGGGGTTCTCAAACACAGTCCAGATCACAGACTCTGAGCACGGCGGGGTGGTCAGAGAGCCTTTGTAACGGTAATAATTCGTTAGATTTTTCTCAGACGGGATCAGCTGTGCCAAGGAGATGGGAGGCAGAGAAGTATTGCCATCTGAAAAGAGGGGAAAAAAACACAGAGGAAACAATAGAACCAAAGCTTTGCAGCCACAATTCTGGTAGTTAGTGCAGAAACTGGTACCTACTTGTAGCATGAATACTTTGCAGAGCATTGATGATGGGGTCATACTTTCGGTTTAGGCTGCTGGAAATCTGAAAATAGAAAGAACCACATATTAAAACATTTAATTTTCACACTTAGGACTGGAATAGTATTTTTGATCTGAGGTGGAAGATTTAAAAGTGGTACCTCATAGAAAAATCCAAGAACAGCAACTCCCTCTGGATCTTTCAGTGCTGTTGTCAAATCAGTGTAAATGCTCTTCATGTGAACAATGTGCAGCTGTAGACAAAATATTTGAACTGTTATTCAATAACCATGAGTCATCGTGAGCACTTCGAGTGCTTCTGTAGTTCAGAACAGTAACAGTTTACTGTGTCAGACCAAGTTAAAGTACCTCCATGGGATACTGCTCCCCGTCAATAGTGTGTTCAGAGCCAGGCCCTCCATTGGTGCCCCAGTGCAGGTGGAACTGAATAGCCTTGTAGTTAGTTGGCAGGCCTCCATTTGATATGGTACAAACATGTGGAACTCCGACCTGAGCTGGAATGGATACACACGAAGCACGAAGAGTTTACACAACAGCTTCAAAATGTTGTCTAATTGAACTTTAATGGGAAAGTAAGCTCACCAGAATGGCCATTGTTTTTGATAGTGCTTCTGAAGATGTCCTGGTAGTTATGAAACTTGAAAGGAGTCAGATGACCATCTTTCAAAGTCTTTCTTGTGACAATGTTAATGGGCGACTGTTTTTGTCCTGCACATGCGTGGTTGGCATGGTTCCATTTTTCTGGTACTGAAACACAAAAAAACACGTAACCATTTTGAACCGATCACTTCCAGATCTAATTTTGGAGGAAGTTGTAGCACTGAAACTGCACTCATCAATATAGATAATGAGCTTTTTGGAGATGAAAGTGGCTTTACTGAAAGGACTTGCTGAGGAGACTGTAAATTGCATGGAGCACCACAGGGCTCAATCCTTGGTACTTTACTGTTCTCCATCTACATATCACCTTCAGTCCAAATAATTCAGCATAGCAGGGTTTTTTGTTGTTGTGGGTAACCCTTTAATCTGCTTCTCTTTTAGTTACAACAATATGTTGCAACAGATTACAGTTTCCTCTTGCAGAAGTTAAAAACTGGTTTTCACTGGTTGCAGCATTTCAATAGGTTGTTGCACAGCTAACCCGTCAATCTATTCCACAACACTGCAGCAACACACCATATAAGAGGGGCCTGAATCTGACTGCAGTTTTAGCATCTCTATAATGGTTGCCTATGTAGATTTTAATAATTTAGTAGGACATATATAGGATTTCCTCTGAACTGCATTTCTGACTAGCTAACCCTATTTGAGCACCAGTGCATCAGCGATTCCATCAGAAATTCCCAGGTCATGGTTGAAATCCCCCTTCAGGAGAGCTCATTCATTTTTATCTGTCTCCTTAATTTCTCTTAATTTAAATTATTCATTTTTATTTATTTGCTCTTTATTTTCATTGTATTACCCTACAGGTGTGCTGTTTGTTGCACTTTACGTGAACTTACCATTGCACTGATGGTCACAGGTAAACTGGGACTGATAGCACCAATCTGAAAAACAGAAAAGGGTTTGTTGACGAGATGCAGACATGTCCTAAAAAGCACAATTTGATGGTCATGACAATGTCAGTAAGTGTCAGTGTACTCTTAACCTTTAGGTGACACGCTTTGTTGTGAGAGCAGACTAGGGTGTTTCCTCTTGCCATATATTTTCTCGAGAGACACTGGCCAGATTTCATTCACAAATGTGTCCTTTTACCATTAGTTAATTTTTCTCTAACACCAAACATTGAATTGTTCACCTATTAGATAAAGTCAACTGTTATTCATGGCTACACAAAACTCCCTTAATAAACAGGAAGTCTTCCTATTCACAAAAAGCAGTCAGTGTTTGTGCCTTATCATTCCGTGCTATCGGAATAAACACAGCCATTTTCTTGCATCAGCGAGCTCCCATTCTCAACTGTTTGTCTGAGGATTTATTAAAATTTCACAGTCGGTTTGCATGTTCCACCCCTCTCTGAGACAAACGTCAGCAGCTGTGCAACACATTAAATATTTAAACACAAAAACACATGCTATTGAAAAAATATGGGACGGGTCTCCTGTTCTATATTAGAATTGTATCAGGTCTTCTCCGTATGTTTGTGAAGGAAGTCAAAGCGTGGTAGCTTTGCCATGTTGGTAAGTCTTTTCCTCCTGCTCCACTGAGATAATGGACACTAGACAAGACAGGGGGGCAAGCATGTGTGTGTGTGTGTGTGTGGGGGGGCACAATCAGTCACTACACACTACACTCCAGAAAATAAATAGTCCATCTCTTTTATGTTTGATTGATTTTTTTTTTCTTGTAGCAGAATTTGCATGTGAGTGTAGAAGTGAGGGGAAAAAATCTAAGAATGCAGAAATTTCTAATTAAGCTCAGTAGCTTTGATGGTGAACACATTTAAGGATTATAATTAGTTTCAAGCCTTGGCTCACTGTTGCGGTCCTGAATGTGGATGCTAAATGTTATTTTTTTGTGCCACAGCTGTATGAGTCCTACAAAGACGAGCTGAAGCTGAACTGCTTTGAATAACTATGAGGTGCAGAGAAAATATTAGTGTCTTTTCACTGACTCCCTGATTGAATTTAAAATCATCACACACACCATCCTTAATGACCAGGCCCCATCATATTTTAAAGACGTCATAGTACCATAGCGTGCCTATAGCAGTTCACTCTTCTGTGGCACCAGCTTCCAGCTTGGGTTCAGTAGTCAGGCCTTTCTATATTTTTCAGACTAGGTGTAAAACTTTCCTTTTTGATGAAGCTCATAGGTGACGCTGAACCATCCGATAACTTAAGATTTCCCACAATGCAGTGAGCACTTCTCCGCTCACCTCTTTTCACTCCTCATGCACTTATGAGCCACTTTTCACTTTTGCCATCACAGAGTGCATAGCCATGGGTATGATCACCTAATGGTTGCTGTTCTCTCTCTAATATTGTATAGTCTTTACATTGCAATATAATCGACTGTTGTGAACTGGTGCTTTATAAATAACCCTGAACTGAGTTGAACTGAACTGTATAATAAAAAAAAAGTTTCAATCATCAGTCAGTATAGCTGCTTTTATGAAACCCCCCTTCTTGGGTGGCTCTCATTTTATAGAACATGAGAGCCACCCAAGACAATAAGAGCTGATATTAAGCAAATGTTTGCTCACAGTGGTACATTTCCCTGAATGTTGTGCTAACAAAATACAGACACGGGCTTTGGGACACATGCACATTTTTATGTTTTTCCTTAACTATTTGAATCCACTACTAATGAAATGATTCACTTAACTAAGTTTTTATACAAGAGCCATAAAAAAGGAGCGTAAAATGCATCAGAAAGAGAAATCTTTTTCCCCAGTACAGTACAGATTAAAGAGAACAAATAGTACTTTCATTTGTACCAGAGAAATACAAATTTCACTGCGTTTATCTTACTTTTTTAAAATTACATTTTAACGTAATATTTTCAACGGGTAGTTTGACAGAGCGCTATTGCTCGTCTTGCTCGTTTTTGAAACGAATATTTGAGAAATCAAGAAACTTCCTCTGTTATCGGAATAACTATTTTTATACCTCACTCTCGCTTCTAGGCGTTTCAGCCAATCAGAGTTCGGTCCGCACAATTCTCGACCAATCGGCGTTCGGCTTTGAGCTTCGCGTGACGCGGAGCGAGAGCGAGCAACATGAATGATTTTCAGGAGACCCGAGAGCTGCGCCGAGAGGGGAACTGAGACTGTCGAATAGAAAAGAAAAGGCAGTGAAAGGAAAGCAAACGAGGCGTCTGCCGCCAGATCTGACAGCGCAGTGTGACCGAGCTTTTTGTGACTCTGTGCTATATGCGCCGTGAAGAGCCAATCATGAACGGCACTTATAAAGCGTTTCAGATTAAAGGGGAGATTGAAACTTGCAGTCATTACTCGCCTCGAGATTGAGAGTTTTTCTGAGTCTCTGTTTACTTGATGGAGAAATAAATGGCTCTGTTCAGGCTTCCAGCGCTCGCTGGAGGGCTCACTTGACCGCTGTGATTTGCGCGCTTGTCTCTAGGACGCTGGAGCGGACAGCCATCGCATATGAAGCCCTGCACCTTCCAGCACTGCTCCACTCAACGTGGAATAAGTCACTGAAAGGATATCACGCTCTGACGATGGGGAGCGTTTCGTATAATATCACCCACTTAATCCATATAAGCCTGTCCGCTCTGTTTATTTTAAGAATCGCAGTTTATCCCTTTAATTACTTTGTCCGAAAAGCACATTTGATCGTTTTTTCTTCATAGACAGACATAAAAGTGGTTATTTGGGGCTTAAACACGTGTGAACCAGCACTCAGCGGGAGTTCGTGCCCCGTCATCCACCGCTGTGAATTTGGAGACTCTGGTGCTGCTCGTGACGCGTTTCTCTGCGGCAGCTGGGACGCAAACGTCTATCATTGGCTCGGCCTGGTTCCGAGCAGGTGCACCGGAGAGAGAGAGAGAGAGAGGTGTCCGAAACCCGGAGCCTCCGAGGGAATCTCGGCTCTGCTTGTTTTTGTCTCGGACTCAGCTGATGCAGGATCTCTGTACCCTTTCCTGTCCTTGAACAAACAGTTCAGCGGAGTAAATATCAAGATACAGATGAGACGAGCCTGCCGGGCACACACACACGCTCGCACGGCCGGAGCTACCGATGCGTGATGGACCGGACAGGTGGAGCGGTTCACGCAGGAGGGGGGGACATTTGGTGCTCTATTTGTGCGGGAATGTTCGCTTCGCCTTCATCTGGGGAGCTTAAGCTCTTCGCAGCTTGTTTTTTTTTTTCTTTTCATTTTAAATTCTCTACTCAATATATTTATTAACTTGTTTAATTGAATACAGTGTCTGGCATGGCAGGAGAAGAAGACAGCTTCACCACAGAGAAGCATTTGGATGTGTGCGTTCATTTCATGGGTATTGTTTAGTAGTGGAGGGGATCATATATATATATATATATATATATATATATATATATATATATATATATATATATATATATATATATATATATATATATATATATATATATATATATATATATGATCTAATATTAATTTAAAGTCACAGAAACAGTGATATTAAAAATGACCATAAAATAACCCTCAGCCGGTTATCTTCTCTCATTACATTCACATTTCTCTCTATTTAGGACCGAAAGAGTGGCAGGAAGATTGAAAATAAAAGCAGGCAGGCTTTTTAAAAAAATATGTTCTCGAGCTATGAATGAAAACAGACTTACCTCCCGCTTCTGTGCAGATTGTCCAAAAGGATGCCAGGAGAACTGGCAGGATGAGCTGCAGCATTTTGGAGCGTCTCTGACTCGACCGGTGGAAGGCAACACAATGACTTGTTTTTTTCCAATGTGATGGCATTCTTGAGGGGGTCTTGTACTTATCTATCACCAAACCCTGACAGGGAAGAAAGTGTGGCCCCTCCCCCTTCGGGCATCGCCTCTAATAAAGCACCGCACCGAAAAGAGCTCTGTTAAGAAAGGGCCTATCAGTGCGATACAGTCATTATAGTCACGCTCCTGGATTGAGTCAAGCGCTTCTTGATGTTCTGTGGCAATGGGAGGAAGTCAGCTGGAGTTAATCAACAATGTGGCTGCTCCGCAGGTAGCTCAAGGTGGCCTTCAGGGGATTAAATAAGAGTGGGACGTTCTGTAATAATACACTGAGCTCTCATTTCTCCTTGTCCCTTTGCATATAAGGTTAGACAAATCGTCATACTCCACCCTGCAGTCACACACATTATGTTGTCATTAAACGGGTGTGTGGCAAGCAGGTTAGGACTCTGAAAGCACGGATTTAAACTCAAAACAGCGTTATTGCTGAATAAATACGAGCAGAACGGGTCAGGAGGTAGGATTTCACAACTGTGAATCTTCTAGGAAAAAACACACTGCGAGGAAGGACACAGCCATGAGGGGAGGACACGACAAAGACTAGAGGAAGACACACAATATATACACGGGGAGATGAGACACACCAGGGAACACAGCTGAAACTCACACGAGAAAGTAAAACATCAAACACACGGGAGAAAAACTACCAAAATAAAACAGGAAATCTAAGTAACTGAGACCAAGACTGAGACATACGCACTGGGCACAGAGACAGATGAAAACACAAACATGGTAGACAAGATAGAAAGAACAGAATGGGGTCACAAAAGGGGAGACCAGACAATCAGGGAGACAGAGACACCAAAAAGATAACTAAATATTACATAACCAAGAAGATGAACTAGAATACAAACAGAGACTATGAACAGAGGATATAATAGATGACACAGGAAAACAGCAACAAACTAATATTACAAAAGAGCCAAACTAAAATACAAGTGATCCTCAAAACCAACAGGAATCCCTAAACGCACAGAGAAACACAAAGCCCTGGATCCCAGAGACCATGACAACATGTATCAGGCTAATGCAGCTCCTAACAGAAGCTGTGATGCTTAAACTTGTAGGACTGCATCATTTAACTCTTTAAATTTAATTTATTAATGCATATGGCAGAACATTTGTCAAGAGGCGTGCCTTTTATGTCAGAGTTTGGAATTTCAACTTCTTATAATAAGTCTTAGAAAATGCACGTGAATGTGTGTGAAGAACAGGACAGCAGGACACTTTGTCCAACAGAACTAATTTCACCTCTGACCACAGACTGTGTGTGCCTTGCTCAACCTCTGCCTGACCTCCACTCACTGCCAATGAAAGGGAGCAGCTACACACAGAAGCACAGCAGAGAGCTGTGAGCTCACTGCTGGCTCCAACAGCGGCCAGTCTCCGTAATCTCCAGAAATAGTATAGGACCCTGATCTACTTTGCAGGAGCTGCTACCTCTACAGGTAGCAGCTCCTGCAAAGTGGAGAAGAGTAATTGTTTGAGGTGTGAAAAAGTAAAGGATGAATGAAACCAATCTCAGCCACTTACAATATAGTCCTGACATGCTTCCCAATGCAGATTAGCAGCTAATCACCTTGTTGTATGTGACACTAACCGTTCATTTCATGACCTGAATTTACAAGTGAATTTAAAGTTCACTTGTAAATTTAACGACCCTGAAAAGCTAATGAGCCATAAAGAGCTTTGACACCCGGGTATGCCCAAGAACCAGCAACACTCAAGCAGCCTTTTGGATGAAAGGTGAACAGTCAGCCAAACAAGTCCAGCTGCTGCTGTTTCTGCATTCAGAAATACCAGGACTCTGTCTTTTACTCACGGGCTAAAAAGGGACCTGGCAACGTTCATTGAAAACGGGATGGATTCAGTTGAATGCATCATCCTCTTCTGAAATGTATTAAGCTCAAAATTGGCAGCTTATGTACATTTTTACGAGGGAAAGAAGAAACAACAACAGGTAGAATGAAGGTGAAGAGGGAAGAGATGGGAACAAGATAACTGATGAAGGTTGGAAACAGATTTTCAGTCAAATTCATGAACAAAGCACTTCTCATCATAGTATTTTTGACTTATAGCCTGTGTTTAAAGGAGGGACATATTATGTTGGTAAAATCTCCAGCTGGCCTCAAGAGGATTTATTCTGAAGTTTAAGAATAAAAGCTTTAAGGCAAATAACAGGGTACAAGAAGTGCAATGTACAGAAGACATATTTGAGAATAGGATTTTGTGCAGTGGTAATACAACGTTACAGTACTGTGAAAAAGTATTTGCCTGATTTCTTCTTTTTTTGCATATTTGTCACACTTACATGTTTCAGATCATCAAATAAAGTTTAATATTAGACAAAGAGAACCTGAGTAAATATAGAATGCAGTTGTTAAATGATGAGTTTATTAAGGGAAAAAAGTTCTCCAAACCTCCTTCTTATTGTTGAATCATGAACTCTGACCTTAACTCATACAAGTGAGGCCTGCAGCTCTTTAGATTGTTGTTCTGGGTTCTTTTGTGGCCTCCTGGACGAGTCGCTGATACACGCTTGGAGTAATTTTGGTAGGCCGGCCACTTCTGGGAAGGTCCAGCACTGTTCCAAGTTTTCTTCTTTGTGGATAGTGGCTGTCACTGTGGTTCTCTGGAGTCCCAAAGCCTTAGAAATGGCTTTGTAGCCCTTTCAGACTGACAGATGTCACTGACCGTTTCTCAGCGCTTTCTTTAGATCGTGCTTCACTTTGTCAGACAGCTTCTATTCTTTGATTCAGCAGGTCTGGCAGCAATCAGGCCTGGATGTGGAGAGTGAAACTGAATTCAGCTTTCCAAAAAACCTGGTTAATCACAGTTAATTCATGATTTAGCATGCACTATACATAGATCCCCCCCTCTTTCACGCATGTACATTTAAAAGGATCTACACATGTTGGTAAATATTTGATCTGCCCCTGCTCACAACTATTTTTCCCCTCTTATATGTTTCTATATGCATGACTTTAGTTATGAAGTTATGTTTTTTACTTTTCTTTTGTACAAAAAGCACCTGAGGACACAGTCAGTGGAACATTTATCTATAATATTACTATGTGTATGTTTTATATGAGTATTTTTGTCCTTTAGGGTAACAAGTCAGATTTTTGCAGCAGAAATGTGACATCATTTAAAAACATGTGATTATCAGCAGAAGAGAAATAAGTGTGTGTGTGTGTGTGTGTGTGTGTGTGAGAGAGCGAATCAGGGCACAAACAGGATGGTGCACACCTGCACTTTCACCTGAGATGCTCGCATCTTTAATTGGATATCAGGTGAAAGTCTGAGTAGAAAAAAAGTTCACACTTTGGACGCTGTTCAAAAAAAAAGTGTCCAGTTAGTGCAGAGCTTTGCAAAAAACACACCCAATTTTTTTCAACTTTCTCACAGAGAAGTTTGAGCTGTCATTTTTATTTTCAATCACCAAGTGGAAACCTGGAATACCCTCAGCCTGAATTATTCACCATGCTGAGCCAGTACAGTGAAGGACATCAGCACGAGTTTCTCCTAAATTTATTGAACTTGAACTGCTGTTTCTCAAAGATTTTGACCAACAACCTAAATGGAAAACGGTGATTTGGTGTCCAAAAAAAAGAAAATATCCAAAACACAATGTGTGTCGTAACAGTGCAGGTTCCTGTTCTGCTTCTTCCATTCACTATCTGCTTCTACAGAGAAATTTTTTTTGTCCTTAAAGAGGAATTTTAGTCACTCTTTATCAGAGAAAGGACGGAAACTGAGTAATCTAGAGCTGTAAAATTGTGTAACGATCCTCTGCTTTGATTGGCTGAAAGTTGCTGCTGAAAGCGGAAACGCCTCTTTGTTTCCCGTAATGAAAAAACACCATCTAGTGGAGAAATGCAAGAAAGGCGCTGGTGTTTCTTCCATTTCACTCAGTTCTGAAAGAAGTGTTGAAGTCTTTCATCTTTCACTCAGAAGCTTCCTGTTGAACAGTATAATAATAATACATCACCTTGCCCAGTATCATTCATCTGTTTCGTTTTGTTTTTAGGTTTGCCACTGCTTTTATCATTCACTTATTTAGATCTGTAGATTCAGCTAAAGAAATGGGAACAAATGTGTTTTTTGCTAGTAACAAAGTTCCTAACAGTACTATTTAAAATTGGTTCTTTGTTATGTGTAGACAACACAGGTTCATCCTGTAAGGTAGATGCTTTTTTATGCTTGACTGATTCATAGGTCAGTGCTAACAAACAAACAAGCAAACAAACACATTCACCTGGAATGTCCAAGGAAAAACTTGAAAGAGTCTCAGACAGATGGACTGACAGACATATGTGCGTTTGTACATAAGTATAGTCTGACATTTTGCCAGGTAGTCAGTAATCCATGAGATGTGTTTACTGGCATTTCATGTAGCTTCTTCCTCAGTAGCAGCTGCGTCATGTATAAGGTAAATGGAAAAGTAAAGTTGCATTTAGTTCATTTTTTCCTGTAACTGTATATGCTTCTTTGGCTTTATGTAGTATACAATTCAAACTAGACTCTCAAGCAAGGGTCCAAGCAGCCCCAGCCAATTCAGACCCATCACCTCATTCACCCAACAGAGATCTGGACAGAGATCTTGGATGTCATTCCTGGAATCTGTTGGAGCCACTCTCCCAGCTTGGGGGTCACTGCCCTGAGTATTCCCATTACCTTCCACATCTTCTCTAGCTCTTCTCTCAGTCCTTGGTATTTATTGAGCTTCTTGTGTTCCTTCTTCTTGATGTTGCCATAACTCAGTGTTGTTACATCTATCACTAGGGCTTTCCTCCTCTAGTAGTCCACCACTACTATTTAGAGCTTGTTCTTGTGCTGCCTTTTAGTCCAGCTTTGTCCAACCATTGGTAGGATTTTTCAATATATCAGCCATTTCTTCTATCTGCCGGTGGTACATGCTGTGCAGAGGCCTGTCCTTCCATGATGATTCCTGTTCTCAGGTTTCTACTGCCTGAGGTGCTCACTGAGCATCTGATCCTTTGTGGCCATCTTCCTGATGTATTCATGGATCTTTGTTGTTTCATCCAGGATAGTGGTTCTGACACTCACTAGTCCTCAGCCTCCTTCCTTCATCTTTGCCTACAGTCTCAGGGTGCTAGATTTGGGGGAAGCCCTCCGTGCACTGTAAGGAACTATTATGTCTTGATGTCAGTGACTTCTATTTCCTCCTTTGGCCAGCTTATTATATGACTTGATTTCTTGATGAAGACTCTTAGGGTCCTGTTGATCTTGTATAGTTCTAGGCATCCCAGGATCCATGTATGAGGCAGTGAGCCACAGGCTTTCTTGTAATCAGTCCAGGCGGTGCACAGGTTGGTCAGTCTGGTCTTACAGTCCCGAGTGACTGCTCTATCTACCAGTAGCCAGTGTTTCGCTCCCCTGGTGACAGGAGTTTCCATGTTTTACTGAGGCAGGTTATTGCCTGGTAGTTGGATGGGACTGCTCCCTTCTGGGGATCCTCGGGGACCAGGACTGTCCAGCCTTCAGTCAGCCTTTCTGGGTGAGTCTCATCCATTAACAGCTGGTCCATTTGTGCTGCCAGGCACTCATGGAGTGCAGTTAGCTTCTTTAGCCAGTAGGTGTGAATCATGTCAGGGCCTGGTGCTGTCCAGCTCTTCATACTTTTTTTGGGTGTTTGCCACTGTGATGGTCACTGGAGCCTGTTCAGAGAGGTTGCTGTGGTCTCCTCTTAGAGACACTAGCTGACCACTGGTGTGTGTTGCATCCTTCTCCCATATGCTCTTCTAGTATTGCTCCAACTCCAACCTTGGTGCGGCAGTGGGTGGGGGAGGAGGGTTGGGGGTGTGGAGAGTACACCTTGGGTGGTTTGGTGGAGAACGTCTGGTTAACTCTCCTGGCTTATCCATCTCTCATATCTCTTTAAGCAGTTAGTATCTGCTTGGCAGTCTCCAAGGCCTCAGGTATGGACAGCTTGTATTTCTCAGGCACCCCTTTCTTCACCACTGATAGCTGGCTGATTTTCCTCCATGCTGCCTTGATCTTATCCTCTGGTCTTCTTCTCCATGGAGGATACTGCTCCTTGTGGCTTTTCATCTTATAGCCAAGCATCTCAAGGATCACTGTTGCTGCGGTATAGATCATCTGGCTGATTTCAGTGAGGGTCGCAGTAGGGATGGTCTGTATAGTGCTGCATTCACATCTACTAGTAGACTTTCAGAGGGAACTTCACATAATCTTGGTAAAGGTCCACGGAGGGTCCAGGTTTCCAGCTTAGTCATGGTCTTTCAGGTCAGCTGCTCTAGCATTCAACGTATCAGTTGTACTGGGGATTGGTAATTTTGCTCCCCTTTGCTGTTGCACCTCAGTCTCTAGTCGCTATAGCAGTTGCGTCTTGTGGTAGCATTCCAACAGTTCCCGATTCTCATCTTGTACCTACCTGCTCTATGTGAGAAAGTAATTGCCCCCTAAACCCAAAAACTGGTTGTGCCATCCTTTGTTGCAAGAACTGCAATCCAGCATTTGTGAGAACTGGCAGCGAGTCTTTCCAATCACTGTGGAGGAGTTCGGGACCACTCTCCTTTGCAGAATTGTTTTAATTCAGTCACATTGTTGGGTTTTTCAGCATGAATGGTCTGTTCAAGGTCATGCCAAGTCTTGGGGATTATGAAGCTTTTCGGTAAATGTGAGCTGAGCCTTTGTGTTCTTTTTTATTCAGCAGTGGTTTTCTCCTAGGAAGTCTCCCATGGATGCCACTTTCACCCAGTCTCTCACTGCAGTCCTCTGGAGTCAGAAAGCCTTAGCAATGGCTTTGTACCCCTTCCAGACTGACAGATGTCAGTGACCATTTCTCAGTGGTTTCTTTAGATTGTGCTTCAGACAGGCTCTATTCTTTGATTAAGCAGGTCTGGTAGTAACCAAGCCTGGATGTGGTTAATGAAACTAACCACTTTTTTAAAAACTGAGTTCAGTCAAATTTAATTCATGATTTTAAAGTAGGGGCAATTACTCTTTCCACATAGAGCAGATAGGTTTGGATAACTTCTCAAATGAAATCATTTAAAAACAGCAGGTTCTCTTCATCCAATATTAAAGTTTGCGATAGATCGATAGATCAAAATAATACTGAAACAGATCCATGATATAATCCTTTATTTTAACCCATGGGATTTAATTTTTACAGTGCATTTCTTTACAACAATAATTCAGTAAGTGACAGGTTTCAGCCACCACTACAGATCAGATAACTAAGTATGTTACATTTCTGAGCTCCTCAAAGATTTCAACTTCATAAACACCGTGCAAAAGATTCCAAATATTAGACAATGATAACCACAAAGGTAACTAATTCAGTGATCACCCACTGACATCGTTAGCCTCGTTATCAAACTCAGTTAATCTTTAGTCGTCTCAGTGTTATTAAGCAGCTAGCTATCTGTACCGTTAAAACAGAGGTGGCCAATTAGAAACCTGCTGCCATTCGAAAGAAAAAAAAAAGCTTAAAAAAAAAATAGACAAACAAAATATGGCACCATTTTCGCAACAACCAGTAGACACGAACATTTTTAAAAAGGGGACTGTTGCCAAACTCCCCTAAACAAACAAAAACTAAGTGCTCTGCTCATTCTTTACTGCCAGCTGACAATGTGCGGAGGCGTCAGTCAGATGGACATTGAGCTTTATGTGGACACCAAGCCATTCAAATCACAAGAACCTCAGCACAAACCTTTAGTCACATCTTTGAAGTACCTCCAAATGACTCAGAAGACTTCATAGAAACCTGGTGTCTCCCAGCCTCATTCTGTGCCCATGAAACCAGATCAGTCTGTCCCACACATCACTGAGCATCAAAGGTTGCACCATGGCTATACCGGAGAAAAGCACTGATAGACAGAACCACATTGACTGTGCACATACAGAATTTCGAGAAGACATTGCAGCAATGAACATATACACGACCCACCAAATGCACATTAACATAAACCCAGTCCAGTTACCCATCACTTTACATTCAGGCTCCAAAAGGGAAAAAAAAAAAAAAAAAAAAGACGCAATGGCAAAATAAACAGCAGATTTCTCCCTTTTGCTCAAGTTTGGTCACAAGTGCCCTCCAATACAAGACAACTAGTAGTGCACAAAATAAGAATACAAAATTAGACTTTTAAATACTGTAGCAGCAATTCTTTTCTTTTAAAGTTGAAAGCCTCCAGTAGTACAGGTACAGGCTTTGGAGTCCCCGACACGTGGAAGGGTGAGCGATTGTCCTCTGAACTGCGAGACAGTATCTGTCAGGAGGGTGTAGGTGTTTGGTACTAAAGGTGTGTGGACAGGTTGGAGATGTGTCTCAGGCAGGGCACCACTAGAGGACTGAGCCGTGTGGAGGCAGCAGGACGCTGCAGCGCTCTGGCCCAAAAAAAAAAAAAAGTCTGCACAATCCCCTCCTCCACCTGCTAGCATGCCTTAATTCCCTCTCAGTCTCTGTGTGCATCTCATCTGTTTTAAAACTCAGCCTCCCAAACAAGTGCTCCTCATTCCCGCCCCTGCAGCCAAACTACAGCTGGTTGGCGGTTAAAACAGCGCACAGCTCATCAGTCCCATATGAGCAGGACAAAGCCGAGGCAACAATGCTTCAGAAGTTTCTCTCAGCTGGAGGCTGTAGCGATGGGCTTCTTAAGCTGCTGGCTACGGATCTCACGGTTGCGGCATTCGAGGAGCAGGTCATGGCAGATGTTGCAGACCAACACAGGGTCGTAAAGCTGCTGGTCTGGGATGGGAAGCTTCAGATGACAACAGTCTTTACAGAACACATTACCGCAGTTCCTGAAAATGGAGAACACACAGAAAGGAAAGGTCAATGAAAAGGCAAAATGATATTAGATCTAAAGGTTCCTGAGGCACTTCAGATACCAAATCTGATCTTTCAAAATAAAAGCTCCTCACATTACACATTTCAGGACCCAAAATGCTGCAGAGAGGGCAAAAATCAAACATCCAAGACCACAATTCACGTGCCGATTGTCGCCTTATCAGCTATAGAGCATGAACGGCTTTATACTTCACTGCCTTCAGCTCTCTCCCTGAAGCACATTTAAAAGCCCTTTCTTGAGCGTCAGGGTGGCTCAGCGGACTAGCAGGTGACCACGTATGCAGTGTGGCGGTACAGACTGCGCAGGTTCGAGTCCCAACCTGTCACCTTACACTTTCCTGTCTCTCTACATTGCAACACTGTCAAATAAAGCTGCAACCTCCCCCCCAAAAAAAAGCTTTTCCTTACCCACAGTAATCCACACTTCAATTAAACAGGTAATTGTGAATCACTGCAGCTCAAGCCTGTACTGCATTTTATCTGTCTCCATTGGCAGTCACTGTTTACATGCATTATAAATGAGCTGATTCTATTTATTGACTATGGGAACACTTTAAAAACCGTTTTTTTTAAAAAAAAAAGAAAATGGATCTGATAGTTACATGTATTATTCAGAGTGCTACTTCCTGTGCATATGATCCCCCCCCCCAAAAAAAAATGTCTCAGTGGAGTATATAATTAATTCCCCAGTGAGTCAAGAGCCTTTGATGTTGAAACCAAAGCTTGGTTTGGAAGATACACAAACTGTCTTAAAAGGCAGGGTGCTGCTTTGGCAGTCACTCTGCTACTAAAAGGTGCAGAGAGAAATGGGCATACAAAATATCCAAATACAGCCAGCTTTTAAAAAGGAAATACTCAGATCTTAGACAAGTGGTAATCGTAGAGCAGCTTCCACTTAAGACGCAAAAAATATTAAGGCCTAAATGTTAAAAAGAATTTGCACAGCATTTAGAAAATGTACTCAGTCTCTCATGTTGAGTGAGATAAGACTAATCTTGTACTTTATATGAAGCAGCAGCTGATCAGAATGGCTCAGCACAAAGGCTGAACAGCTTGCCTGATTCTATTCAAAAGGCAACAAACTGCCTTCAAATCTGAGCCAGAATAAAAACTGAGCACATATCCCTTTGTAACACAAAATTATGCTGTCATACGGCAAACAGCTAGCTAGGTTAGCCTTTGCTAAGCTCGCTCAGCCATCAGCTTGTTGGAGGCTACTTTCTTACTCAAATACAAATATTTCCCCACCAATACTGCTCTATTCCTTAAGACAGAAAAACTAGAGATAGTGTAAAGTTGTGATAAACCTTTTTGAACAACAGAAATACCCAGTGATTAAGTGATAGTGGAGGACAAAACAAATTCAGAAAAAACAGTGAAGCCCCACCTGCAGTGGTGACGTCTCTTAGCTATCCAGAACTCACAGTCACAGTTGAAACAATGGGAGGCCATGTGGTCGGGCACCCACCTCGTGACCTATTAGATCCAGACAGAGACAGAAAAGTGTGTGATATAAAAGGAGGTGCTCCTGACCATGCAAGTGAGTGGGAAGAAGGAAGGAAGAGTGGAAAGAGCTATGTAGGATGCACACCTCCGTGTCCTTGGGCTCCACTCGATCCCAGCTGCCCTCGGACAGACGGTCCTCACTGTGGGTGGACAGAGAATCCTCCTCGTTGCTGTTGTCTGACTCACGCAGACATGTCTGAAGAGAACAGGATGAGATCAGAGGATGATGGGAATAAGAACGCTCCTGAAAATTAGTAATAGTAAATACTGAAGACAGAAGAAATGCTTCTACAGTGCCAGTCAAAAGTTTGTCCAGACATTTGACTGGTACTGTCTGTCTTTGCTTAAAAAGGTCACTCACAATGTCATCTTCATACTCGATGTCTGGCTCTGAGGGAGGGGTGCCATACTGTTTACTCTCCAGCCTCATCTGCAGCTGTCGCACCTGCTGCCGCAGCACCTCAACCTCCTGCTTGTAACCCGCCTCGATCTGTCGCAGTCTTTGCTGCACAGCATCCATCGGCACCGACAGCCCGTCGTCATCGAGGTAAGCTGGGGCCTGGGGTGGGGGTGGGGGTGGGGAGCTGGAAGTTGAGGGTGAGGAATAAGGTGCTGGCAGGAACTGATGGGGTGCCAGGCTGGTGAGGGCTGCAGTCCCACACAGGCCAATGTAGCCTGCACTCCTGGCAGCAGGCGGCCATCCGGCCTGCAGCGCGCTACTAGGACAGAGAGCCTCCCTGCGGCAGTACTGCGAGCCACTGGCAAAGACAAAGCCCTGGGCACGGAGGAATTTACTGGCAAGCCGGCGGCTCTGGTGAATGTTAGGCTGCTGGGCCCGGCTGGCCCCAGAGGCAGACTGGACCAGACCCTGGACACTCTCCCAGTGGGAGCTGAACAGGGACAGGTCCGAGAGCTGGCTCTGGGAGATCAAAGGGCGAGCAGTTACCTGGGTGTAGTCTACAGGAGCTGCCGCCAACACACGCTCTCTTCCCCTTGTCCTTGTGTCCTCCTTCTCTTTCTGGGGTTGAGCTTGTGGCTGCGACTCAGGCGGCTCCTCATCATTTGTATTCTGGGTTAATTCCTGGGCCACTGTGGCGGGCAAGATAGCATTATCCTCCTCACCTGTAAGAGTCTCAGTGGAGTCCCCCATGGGGAGGAGTGGTGTTAGCTGCTTTACAGCCAGCAGGCTCTTTGACGGACTATCAATATGTTCTTTAAATAGGGAGGTTGGTGTGTTTGCTGCAGGTTGAGTGCTTTTACAGGGCAGGGGTAAGCAGGGCTCTGATTTATGAGTGGGTGATGGTATACTGTCAGCAGTCCTACAGGGGCTCTCAGCCTCTGGTGGAGATTGTGGGAGTGGAGAATCTGTGATTTGATGCAAAGCTTGCAGGAGGGCAGGAGTGGAAAAGGCAGTGTGAGCGAGTGTCACGTCCTGACTAAGGGGGACAGCAGAGAGGGGCAGCGAGGGCAGGGGCTGTGTAGTAAAACAGGGCTCATCCACTGTCTCTTCAGCACCCACTACACCTGGGACAGCTTCTGGAGTCTTGGCAGGAGCCTGATGCACAGGTTGTACCTCCCCGCTGTCCGCCGCAGTGTCAGGTATGACTTCGTTGGAGGCTTCTGCAGAGGTTTCTTCCATAGCAGAAGAGGGCTCCAGTGCAGAGCGATCCTCCTGGCAGTGCTTGTTGAGATTGGGGTCGCTGGATGTTCGTGTCAGAGGCATCCCATTCTCAAAAGCTGACAGCAGGTCGTCCATGGAGCGGGTCTTAGGAAGTCTGGAAATCAGAAGAGCAAACAAATTAAATTTTTTTAATGTGTATAAAAGGCAGTAATACAGTTCTCCAATTTGAACTCTAGAGGGCAGTATGACTATGTACCACATCACTAGTTAGACTTTAGAGACAGTATGTACAGATCAAACTGACCTGTCCAGGGAACGGGAGGTGAGCTCATCTCCTGTGATGGAGGGGGGAGGTAGAGATCCATAGAATCATCCACAGCAGTGCAGGGGGAGGAGGTGGGCAGGTAGACAGCTGTCCACAACTGTAGTGCCCGAGTATGGCAGACTGGCTGCAGCACCTGGCAGACAAATGAATCACGAGTACAAGTATGTAGTGATATCAAAGATCATAACGCTTTGAACGTGCATCAAAAGAAAGTAGGATCGATTTAATCTTATGCCTTAAATCTTTTTCATCACAATGAAGTAGAAAATCTAAAAGTCTCACTATACATTAATCAAACCCCTTATTCTGCACACTATATTAAAGAACAAAGACTGAAGATTATAATGATTACCATGATCCTGAAACACTATGATCTACTGTTTCCTTCAGCAAGTCACCTCACTCCACACTAATTGAAAGGCAGGAAGCAATCTCCAGCTGTAAGTGTACTTAAGCGGTACCTCAACTACAAAAGCGGTGAAAACTGACAGGTACCATGTCATGAGACGGGATGTAGAGGAAGTTCTGGAAGTTCTTGTTTCCTGTGCGAAGCAGAGACCACACAGAGCAGGTGCGTTTGTAGATGTTCTTCGCCTCCCTTTCACGAGCGTTGTTGCACAGAAATGTGCCGTAAAGACATGAGTATGTGTGCTGCACCAACTTGACCTGGACAATGTGAACACACCTCAAGTCAGGCCCTTAATTACAGCAGTGATGACAATAATTTTCACTGTCAGTTCTGTGTGACAGTTGACTGATGTGAAACATTACCAATCATTAGGCAAAATGTACGGTTTCATGTAATGCTGGGAAAAATGTCACTGTTTAAAGTTTACTGATGGAACAATTACAAGAAAATGTATAGAATTATGAGCAAGACAGACTAATATAGAGTGCTGTCCAACCACCCACCAGGAAGGCCTCGTTGAACTCAAACAGGCAGGGGAACTGTTTGAGCAGCTGGTGAACACAGTCCAGCCACTGCAGGAAGACGGGACACTGCTCACTCACATCGTCTGCGTTCTCCTGGTGGCCACAACGGTCCCCAAACTTATGGCCAAAGTCCAGCCACTCAGTCTCTACAAGCACCTGGAAACCCTGTGGAGACCCTCATTTATGAGAATGTCTGCATGTGATCTAAAAATCAAATACGTCTAAATACTGAACTGTGTAGACACTCACCTCTAATGTCCTGTAGTAGGGGTCCAGCAGGATCTTGGCAAGGGCTACAATCTGGGGTGTGCGGTCCCACCCGTCTGAACAATGGACAAGGACAGGACGACCGTCCCGCTCCACTGCTGAACATACTAGAGTGGCAGCCTTCAGCATGACAGACAAGTGCTGCAGCCAACGGGTGCTCTCCAGTGCTGAAAGCCAGCTGGAAACACAAGAGGGGTGTGATTAGACAACAGCTAACCTATATAGAAAATGTCATAACTGAGGCAATCTGGAGACTGGATACAGTATGGCTATATAAGTGTGGGTTACTTTAGTTTAACTATGACTGAGCAGGGAGGCCTCTCCACTTCACTGCACACATTCAAGTTTTTTGTTTTTTTTTTAATATTATATACATACACACACACACACACACACACACACACACACACACACAACACAGCTGACCCACTGAAAACATGTAAATACAGGGACAAACAGACACCCATAGCACACATGTGCTGTTGGTTGATGTATACAGACCGACAGCTGGCAAGCCCAGCAGGAACAGGACCGTGCCAGTGTTCCCGTCTCTGTGTGGTGTTTCATTACTGTGTGGTAAACCCAGTAAAACAGGAGGCCGAGGGAGGTGCAAACGAGGGCAGAGCTGCTCAGAGAGAAAGGTCAAATAGATCGACTTACTTTCCTGGATCTGGGATTTGACTGCAGACAGCCCTGAGAGCCTGGAAACTGTTCCGGATAGCATGGATGTTGGCCATTCCCATGAACATGACCTCACAGCTGGGGTAGTACTCTGAACACACATACACAAGAAAACAAAACAAACAAAAAACAACTCTGATGAAGGTCATAAGACAAACAATCTGCTTTTAATGCAACATTCATAGTTTTTAGGAGCTACATCTTCATATGTATGCCTGAGTTATCTGAAAGTGAATGTGTGCTGCCACTAGTGGCAGCAATATTTTCCATTTTCTCAAATTGGACTGCCACACAGAATGCTTTTAGCAAATCACTGTGCAGAGAGAAGCTACTGTTTCTAGAGTGGAAAGCAGCACTTTCTTAAAAAGATGTGCTATCAAATACCATAACACGGCACATTTTAAACTTCATTTTTATTCAACTCTGTCATCTTTGAAGGGTGACTTCTCTATGACAGGTCTAACAGCACATTGCTAAAGCTACAGATCAGGACCAATATGCTCTACACTGCTCTCATATCAGAGCCCATCCAAAAGCATTGCTAGTTTTTGGCGCCCGGGCTGCTCAAGGGTAGAGCAGGTGACGACATACATATGCCGCTCTGCGGTGCGAGTTCGAGTCCCGGCTTATCGCCAATTTGCCTGCGTCATTTTAGAAATCTGATCCAAATGCTGAGTAAAGACAGTTTTACTTGTTAATGAATTTCCTCTGCCCATTTGAATCCTTCAGTAGAATCAGAAGCACACACTTCAGATGATGTTCAAAGATGACAACTTTTTTAGTTTAATTTGACTTTTTGAAGAAATTACTAATTTATTTGGATTATGCCAACCTTCACATTCGCAGCCTCCACCCTTGGCTCGGTTAGCCACTGCAGCGGTGTATGAGCGAGCATCCAGAATCAGCAGCTTCTGTAATACAGTGTTGTCGTTGCTGCTGGAGCCGCCCGTCAGAGATGAGTCTAGGAGAGAGCAGATTTTTGTCGTTATGAGAGGACAGTGTAATGTGAATGGACCCGCTGGGGAGAGGAAGGGAGGGAACACGTGGAAGGAGAAGGATGGTGTGAGGTGCAGGGAACATGATTAAGAGAAACTGACTCCATTTGTAACCTACTGAAAATCAATATCTCCTCCCAATGACAACCACTGGTAACAGTCACAAGTCAAAGAGCCTCCTTTCCACAGAGAGACAAGTAATTACTCCGAGACTCAAACCCGACTGCTTCTCCCTGCGCCCTATTAGTGCTGTGCTGCCACTCAGTCAGCAGCCTGTTGTGAACCGTGTGCCTGTAATTGTGCACTCTGTAATTTGACATATCTGTGTGTTCCTTGTAAATTAACAGGGAAAAAAGGGAAAGCAAAACCAAGTCTGAAAAAGATAAAGTTGTTTTTCTGTACTGTACAAGCTGTGCTGACAGCTGTCCTACTTTCTGTAACCCACAATGATTATAATGCAGCAACACTGATGGATAATGCATGTGCTTTCTGTTAAAATGGGAGGCCATTAGCAATGAAAACCCCCCAAAAAAACCAAACACATTCCCAGCCTTGTGAATGCCTGCAAACCTCTGAAAATCAGCCTGGCTGTTAATGGCTGTTTACAGCCTATAATTCACTGTTCACCTGTGCTTTGAAATTCTTAAATTAAAGCAGAGTTCAAAATATTGATTGGGGAAAAAAGGGCATTAAATCTACAGCATGAAGATAAATGTGATTCATGTTAAACTACCATACACTGATAACATATTTGCTGAACAAGCCCTGCATATGCAGGCGTCATTGAAAACGGAGTTATTTCAATTTATTATCGGTTGGTAGTCCTTGAAGTACACAATGATAATTAGACAAATTAATGAATTAATCTTTTTCTCTGGGCAAAGTTTGTGAACACATTTTAGAATTAGAAGTGTCAGGAGAATTACAGGCTGTTATGGTGCCAAGATGACTCGTCTGATTCCGACATTTTCACTACTGGAAGCACTTTGGTATAGGTGCGGGGGCTGCCTGAGTAGACTGGAAGAGGCAGGATGTGATGACATCACGAGCTGTAAATTTACAGCAACCAGGTGAATTTGAACCTCAGACGGTTTAATGTCCAACTGGACATTTGACAAGCAGGGTCATCGTGTAATGCACAGATGTGACAGTGTATTAAGAGTATAAGCATGTAAAGAAAATCGAACAGTGGGATTACCAAAATCACTATCAGAAGAGTCGGGAGCTTCCCCACGTTGTCGGTTTGCTTGTGCACCTTTGGCTCCGGTGTCCGTCTGACAGGCCTTAGAAATGGATGATACTAGATACTCATCATCTGTGTTCCTCCAGCCCCACCAGCTAATCTCTGGCTGGCTGCAACGGGCGATCACTGCCCCGTTCTTTTGGTGCCTGGAATTCAAGGTTCTAGAGTAAGTAAACCTTAGAACATTGACTTTCTTTAGCTTGTACTAAAATAAGCTGGAGAAAGCATGCACAACTTGACGCAAGCCAAGTTACCTGTAGACCACCACTGGGATCCTCTTCCAGGATCTGAAAGAAGCCACACTCTCCAGCTCCTTGTCAGTGATCCAGATTGGAACCAGAAGCTTCTGTGGGTAGCTGGAGCACAGCCTACAGAATGAACAGGAGGTCAGAGGTTCTTAGAGAAAGCTTTGAAACAGTTTATAATGCTGCATTATCTCTTGATGAGGAAAAACAAGATGAAACACTGCTTTGAGCTGCTGCAAACACGTTCGCCAAAAATGTTCTGGTTTTCAGGGTTACTGCACCTTCAATATCTCAGCTGGGGCAGAGAGCTCCATCTGTCTGTTCTCTCCTCGCTCTCTCCCATGATACTTTTTTAAATTCTATTCACTTGCTCACTGTCTAATGGCAGGAGGGAGAGACAGAGGCTGTGTCTGTGTGTGTCTGTGAGTGAGCGAAATACTGTGCTGAGTCATCGGCCTCAGCAGGCTGTGGCTTGTTTAATTAGCCAGTTGTGCTGTGTGTCTGTCTCTCTCAGTGGGATGTGTTCTCCTGGGCCCTCCAAGCAGACGGACCTTTTTTTGTAGCATTTATTTACCCAGACAGCAAAAAAGATGCTGACATGCAGGTGCACACACTCATTCACTATATTTTTTTCTGTTTGACTGCCTTAATGTACACATTTTTATTAAGGGCAGACCACACAACCTGAGAGATGAGACAGGGGAAACAATGATGATGACTATACATTGACCCGTGTGTCCCTTGTTTGCTTGAATGACAGTGAAAACAGCAACATTAAAGATATCCTAGATTAGCCATTAGTTTCTCTTGTTTACAGTGTACCTATTAGACAACCATTACTGAATTACAGTTCCAAACTCCACAGACTTTTAGTCACAGTGGATGATGACGAAAACACCAGTCACCCCATATCTAAAGCTATGGGATGCATAATTCCAGGAGTGAATTCCCCCCCCCGGTGCCCCTTCTGGAGAGGCACACCTCACATGTTTGAAAAACCTCTGATCTTATCAAACTACAGCTGATGTCCTCAACCAGCAAGACTTCCTCTTTAAGTTTTAAAACCATCGTGACAAATATTTATCAAAAGGTAACCAACTTAAATAAATAAAAATTTTAATTTAAACTTCCATTTCAACCAGAGTTTAAACACAGTGCTGAGAGGCACCAGAACATACAAGCTGTTTTTTTTAAAAAAAAAACAAAAAAAACCCAAACAGTCTAGTCAGTGTGGTTACATTGTGGTCAGTATTTTGAGTGCTGCCCAATTCCAACTCCACTCTGCCAGAGCTCTCTGAAAGCTCACAGAAACTGCCAGTCGCCATTAACTAGTCAAACAGTAATTATTCTTTATGATGACACTAGTCTATACTACTAACACTATATGCAGTTATCTGCAAAGACGGAAGTGCAGTGCTATTTATAGTTAAATATCAGCAACATACTTGTAGTTACAGTTGATGTCAGACACTCTCCAGGTGTTTTGAGTATCAAAGCCCATCCTCTTGACCTCCAGTTCCATCCTCTGATGTACATGATCACCTACAAACACACAGAACGTGGAGGGAGGGTATAAATGAAAAAGCCCTCAAATATTTACTTGTTCTTAAAACTTGTGAATTTATGCATGTGAACCTGGGCGGCAGAGATGAAGGTGCTGATCTTCATCGTCAGCACTGCCTCCTAGACACCATGCGTGATAGGCCAGGGCGAACAGGTCCTCAAGTCGGGATGGGTGGGTTATGGCCCGGTTCAGACGTTTGACCCACTCCTGGCACTGCTTGAAAGTTGCAAAGTGGCATCTGTGGAGATCAGAAAGATTAGCGAGATCCAACAAACCCTTCATGTTCTGGAGACTAGGAGAAAAACAAATCAGCTGTTCAGTGATTTTCCAGCCTTTAGTAATGTCGCTGCTTAATGATGAGGAACCAATGTGCTGCTGGGCACATCTGCTCCCGAGTATTCGAAGGCTCCACTGGTTTCAAACTTTACAGATGTTCATGAGCACATAGATGAGAATTTACCAGCAGCTTTTTTTTTTTTTAACCTTTGAAACTTTGGAAGTTATACATTTCCTATCTGATCTGGACAAGCGACACTATCACAAGACCTGACTGAAATCATTAACTACAGCTACAGTTCAGCTGTGCAAAACAAACTCTGATCTCTCCTAAAAGAAGTCCACAGAACACTCTGCAATCCTCATTTTATTCGGTGTATATTTATTCAGTGCAGGTTGCTCATGTTATTTGTGATGGGAATGCTTCATCAAAAGCAGACCATTTTTCCAGTTCAAGGGATGTTAACATTTTACTTGACTGCTTAATTTGAGCTTAAGTAGACCAAACTTTACTCCACATTCAGTCAGTCTGCCGCTATTATACGTACAATTTACAGTTAATCTTTAAACGACACATCTAGTAGCCACATTGGACCCTTTGACAGGCCAGTTCAGGCCTGCTGGCCATATGTTTGACATCCCTGCTTAAATGCATTAGTAATAATCATGTTTACCACATAGGCTGGGATGCACCCTCTTAAACTACGAGGACATAAAACTGTCTCCATAATCACCAACATAAATCTTGTAATGCAGGAGAGATGAGGAAGAACATTGGAATGATGTTAAGATTATTTATTACTACACTAAGCATAGTAACAGCTGTTTAATGTGTGTAAATGTCAATTAGTGTCACTGCAATATGTACAGTTAGTAAAACTCATTCAAATGTGTACCAGAGCACTGTGCTGCATTTACTCTAATAATCAACAACGGAGTGAGAGCGTGAGGAGTTCTTCTTACCTGACAACCTTAGAGTCTTTGCAGATGATGTGCAACTGAAACATATCTCTGCTCTCTACACTTTCTATCAGCCTGAGCGGCACCTGCAGAGGGAGACAGAGAGCATATGCAATTAACCTGATAGCCAACTGTCAGAGCAGACAGCACATTGGTAGAAAAATTACCACCCTCTGGTCTAGTACAGACTGCATCCAGGTTAGACGCACAAAGTAAAGCTTAAACTTGACTGCAGAGGAACAGAAGGCCTCGCTGCTGTTCTAACTTCATCTCTAGCTCTGTTATACCAAGTAACAGCTACAAACCTGTTGTCTCTTATGCTTTTCAAGCTGTTAAGTGGTATTGTAGACTAAGATGTTAATGAAGGCTGTGCCAAGGCTTACCAAAAAAAAAAACAAAAAAAAAAAAACACCCCACACACACACACACACACACACACACACACCTTTGACTACGAGCACCTTTCATAAATAACACCCAAATCAAATCATGGGAGAAAGCATTTGCAGCCCAGTCACTTCACAGAATGATTAATCCAACTACCACTCTGCTGAATGTAAATTACAGTTTGTCCTCACTGCATCCCAACCATATAAAGTGAAGAGGAGCTTAAATGACAGCCATCTAGACTATGGCAGAGGGTGGTGTTTTATCATATGGTACTCACAGATATGTCTATGTCCACACCTGGGTAGGTCTAAAACACAGTGACACCATGGAGCAGAGACAAAGGGGGGAGGGAAGGAAGACACGACAGGAGGAAATGGAAAAAAACAAAACAAAAGCTATTAAACCCAAAAAAGGAGACATTGGGAAATGAAGAGTTAAGGAAAGAAAACACCAAAGAGGCCGCAAGATGAAAAGACAATCAAGTGGATCATGCAGTGCACTATTCGCAGCACATGGCCAAGTCAAATGGAAATCAGAGCGAGAATGACAAACACAGGCAGGAGCAAAGGGCGAGAAAACAACTTAAAAGTAAGGTTGTAAAGCGTTGTGAAGGGGAGGTGTAGGTAAAAGGTGGTTGTTTGCTGGCATTCATACAATGTTCATGTGCGCTTCTGGGGTCAAGGCAGGAGTCTGTCTAGTAGAAAATCAGTTTGATAAGGACTGTTAGATGGTGACATTTGAACTGGAAATCTCACTCTCCTCTGATTAAAGTCAGTCAAGATGAAGAAGTGCCTTGGAGACTGGCCCCTGCCTTCTCCTTCCTTTTAAAACTGTCATCATTTCCAGAAGCTGAATCCTTCTGGAAAAGATGACAGGGGTTTGGGCAAAACAAGGAATTTTACTGCCAATGAATGCAAACAGCCAGCCCGTTTGTATTTGAGCAAGGCCTGACGTCAGCAGGAGCGGGCTGGAGGACATCACTGCCGGTGAGGGCCGGGCCTTTGGAGCCTGGATGTCACATTAAACCTTTGCGGTTTCAGGATTTAGAGGGCCCACTACTCCTGTGGTTCAACCTTGGTACAAACAACTAAATGCCAAGTAAGCTGGAATACAACAACCAAAAAAAAAAAAAAGGGGGGGGGCGCTTTACTGGCACCCCACTGAAAGTTTATTTTCCTTGTTAGCACAGTTATTTGTTAATAAAACTTCTACAGGGAAAGGGAAGAAGCTTAACTGCATCCAAACTAAACATCCTTCCATCTCCTCTGTTATTGGCTCTGTAATCGAGTGGCATGGCAGCAGTAATAATTACGCACACCATTGGGGCTTAAGTGACAATTCTGTGGGTTTTTGGTATGTTTGTTGTCTGAGACATGCACTCACGTTGATGACCGAGTCCTTGAACTTGATGTGAAGCCTGTAGTTAGAAATGGCAATGATGGCTTCATCAGCACGGCCAAGATACTCCACCCCTTCCCCCTGAAGAACTGGGAACGGCACCTGTAGACAGACAAACAATTTAAGTCTCATATGCATGAAACATCACACCAGCACACATTTACTGGTTTTACTGCACCTACTGAAAGTCTAATGCTGACAGTAAGGTTTTATTTTAAAGCTGTGGCCTCAGTTTGGTCCAAGCTTATTTTAAATATCGATCATGAGAATGTCATTTTTGGCCAATGACAAATTCAACTGAAAAGTTAGACCATTAATGTCTGAACAGTACCGTGGATTTTTTTTTTTTCCCCTCCTTAGATCAATGCTAAAATAAATAAAAACAATCATACTGACCTGAGGGTAAAACTACAAGATGTGTCACAGGTACTTAAACTCAAGTATCACACTGGCATGGCATTTCAGTTTTCTAAGCAATACAAGCATAGCTGATGGCTTGTGATCATCCTGTCAGACTGACACTGAAGACAAGTGAAAAGAACAACACGAAGAGGGGGACGAACAAAAAAAAAAAAAAGAAAAAAGGCGTGCATACGCAACTGTCCAATTAGTGCATACTAGTTTTACAGAAGACCCTTTGTGAGCACAGAGGGCTTGCTGGTAGGAGGGGAACTGTCTGCTCCGGTGCGGAGGGAAAGGGATCCCAAACTGTCCATTAACATTCCATAGCCATTCGATTAGTCACAGCCAAGCCCTAGCTTCAGCCCCCTACATTAAGGTAATTGGTTCCCAACAGAGGTTAATAGGACATTTTTCATTTCATCCTGGAGGCAGGGCATTATCTTTAAAAGTCCGTAGAGTGGAAGAGACACATGGTTGCATGTGCCAACTCCAGAACCATCTTTTCATTTATTTAAAACCGGAAGCCTTTAATCAATTTCAGACTAGCCACTCTTGTTATTCCGTTTACTTAAGCTGTAATTTAAAAAAAAGAAAAACAGCATTGAAATGTAAGCTCTTGCATAAATTGTGTTGACCAGGAGCATGAGAATTAGAAAATTATATGCAGAGATGGAAATTATTTTCCCCTCTGTATGTAAAACATTCTCCCTGGCTGATATGAAAATCCGACGCTTGACGGTAAAGTAGGGGATTATGTTAAACCCATTCAATCCTTCCTATAACATGACTTTGTGACCCCTTTCCCCCCTTAGTTGTCACTTCTATGATTGCCACAAGCACAGTTATCGCTGCATCCAACTAATCACCGACATTGGGAAGCAGAAAGTCCAACACCGGTCTTGTTGAGTTGCTAGTAGTGAGGACAGTGTTGCTTAGAGACAACATTACCTCATTCTGCATTAGCATGCACTGCTGAGTCATGCTGAGGAGGACCCACTAATGCATGTTAAAAGACAGCATGCAGCAGAGCAAATGGGAGATTATAGCAGGCCTCCTTGAAACAGCTAATACTGTTAAAAGAACAGCTCTACAGCACAAGAGATAAATGTGATTGATATTCCCATGGATCCATCTAGTCAGACTTTTTACCTCTCATGCCAAAATGAACCAATACATAAAAATCAAAGCAGAAATATTTTAATATTGTAGAAAAGCTACAGAGCGGGAAGAGGTTAAAAGCTGTTGGAAATGACCGGTCCATCGAGCAGTTTAAAGTGAAAGGAAAATAAATAAAAGCCCTGACATTTATCACTGCACCTGCTGTTGCTCGTCTCCAACTGAAAATCTGTGCATGAGTCCAGACAGGAAGCATAATGGGGGGGGGGCGTGCAGCTTAACCTGGGAAATAGAGCACATAGTACTCTGTGCTCAGACATCAACAGAGCCAAATATAGGCAGTGGCAGCCCCCTCCTTCTAGACACAATACACTGGGACTTTGAAAATATTTTGGGACTTAAATATTCCACTTTTTCAAATGCAGCTCAACCAAACTAAAAGTGACAGGGCAACAAACAGCACTGGTACCTGGGCTGAGCTTAAAACTGGAGCTATTGACTGAGAAAAGAGAAAAAAAACCAAAAAAAAACCTGGGGATTTTTTTTTTATATAATATGAAAAGACAAAGCAAAACACTGCATAAGCAACGGAATGAAGCCAATTTGCATTAAATGCTGCCTCAAGAGCAGCAGAAGCAATAGAGTGAATGTAAAAGGTGTGTGTGTTTCTATGCTGTGGAAGAGACTTGAAGTGTCCTGCTGAGAGTGCCATAGTTAACATGCTGTACAGACTGGAGGCTGCATTAAACAAGCTGTGCTCCAAAAGTAGGTGCATGAGTCACTAGCAGCCAGCAAGTGCAGCAGGAGGTACTGTGTCACGTTTCCTCTATGAAGCCTTCAGCAGCAGAAATATTTAATTAAAAAAAAAAAAAGGGAGGTTGGGTGAGTAGAAAGCCCCATTTAAAAGAGAGAAGAGAAAAAAAAAAGCACACTGACTTGTGAGTCGTGACTTCCGGTTTAAGCAGCCTGCCTGTCAGGACATGCATGTGAGCAAGCATACACAACTGAAAGCATGCACCACGACTTGCACGCACAAGAGGGAAGGCAGCAGGGTATTAAATACAGTGGGGCGGGGAAGTGCCTGTACTTTGTCTGCAGGAAAACTGCAGTAAGAGACATCAGCTGTCAGTGAAATCATGGGAGAGTCCACACACACGGCAACACAAAAACAGACACAATGTGTGACTGCATGTGTGAATGCAGGGGGGAGGGGAAGCAAAGCATAATTGTGCAGAAACAGAAAATGCAGCTATAAGAATTAAGCATTAGGTTTTAGGCACCCCAGACTAATTGATAATTTGATACACAAAGCCCTTCAAAGCACAGCACTTAACACTTTAACAGGTTGGTACTCCCTGTAGTTCACTAGAAACCAAGTGGAAACATGCTTCAATTGAAAACCACAAAAAAAAAAAAAAAAACACAGATAGTGACCCCAGGCTGGGCAAACCCCTCCTCCCTCCACCTTTCCTTTGTCCAGTGCTCCAGACACATGATGCTAAGCTCCATTAACCAGCAGACAGCCATAGAGCACACTTAACACCAGAGGGTCGAGCACAAGTTACCCATCACAGTTCTGCTACTTTCATCCTCACATGAAACAGACTTAGAAATCCTTCTCACTTAACTGACCTAAATGCTTCTGAGCCTTTTTATCCTCTGCAGTGGCTTCTGTTTTTTTTGGTGGAACAGCTTGGGATCGTTTATTTCTCTATATGCTTCACATCACTCATAAGATTTCTGCTGTATTCAGAAGTTGCTCTTTAACGGGCGGACTACATGTGTTTAAGTTTTCATATCAATAACATGAACATTTAAATTTATATTTATAATATAAATGCTGTAAAGTAGGCCTAAACAGAAGTGCTACTTTACAACCACTGCAATTAAAAGGCCTGAGCTACACTTACTCTTCCACTTTTGCCCTTTCATAATGCACATGCAAAACAGCTTCCTTCTTTTAACACTCCTTATTTTGCATCCCTCATCTTCACATGCTAGCCTAATTCAGGAGCAGTGTTCTAAATTTATGCCAGTTTGTTTTTCATTTTATGACACCTCATCTGTAGAGTGTGGGCGATGGCCACATTCAAAGGCAAATATGTTACCCACCAAGTTTTCCAATTAACCTTTTACTGTGCTGAACACAGAGTGGAGCTAAATACATACACACACTCTATATACATTCCTCTAGGTCCCAATTATCACTTCTTCTGTGTCTGACCTCAGGCTTGTCAAGTCGTTACTTGTGCAGCAGTATCTTGACAATCATGAGATGACACTTTATACACTACCAGCCCTCAAGGTGAGGGCGTTTCAGAGGTACACTGATTTTATTAGGTACCAAGACTTAATGTCATAATCTCGATGTGTCACACTTGCTCAAAGTTGTCTAATCCAAAGACATGTCAGAGCAAATGGGCCTGTGCTCTAGAAGTGTTTGGCGGCTCACCTGAAGGTTTTCATCCTCCTTCACCAGCTCCTTCTGGGGGAACAAATCCTTGGCCTTGATGTACTCCAGACTGGGAGGCCCCTCTTCACCCTGTCAGACAAGCATAATGCAGAGGTGGAAAGATAAATACGTCTGTCATAATTCACGTTTATATATTGATGAAAAACTAAGGGAACATGAATAAAGTCCACACAGTTCATTGATTGCAATACTGAAACGTGAGACATACAGTGCAACCAATACAATCAAAGCTACAGTTAATCTCACTGTTCTTGTATTTAGAACTGATCCAGGTCACTTGGCTCTGGTGGTTCATGTGTGCCAGGTGGAGTTTCACAATCTCCTGCAGCCAACTCAGGCATCACGTAGGAGATTAAAAATTTACTACGAGGGCCGTAAAATCCCATTTAAAAAATAAAAAAAGGGGGGGGAGAAGAAGCAACTCACGACCTTGTGTTAGGGTCACTGTGGCACGTCATTTTAAAATGTTTTATTCAATTCTGACCAACAGTTTCCCCTGACTGATGAATACTAATGCTGAAGAAATGCAGCTTTTGAAGGTTGTAGTGTATTTGCTTTGGCACTGTGCAAGTGGTTAATGCAAGTGTAAACGACACCCAGTGTTGTCGATCACAAATGGTACACTATGTGACTGGGTTTTAGTGTTGAGCAAACGCATACTAAGATTAAAGTTTTTCCACACACTTGGCCAATTTTTCATGAGTTTTGCTGATCAGTCTCATAGTTTCAATAGTTACTTCATGTATTAAAGCCATACATGCATGATCTTTAAGATAAACCATTTTGATATCAATATTTCTGCAGTTTTTTTAGAAATTAAAAACCAGCTGCAGTCTGTAAGTTCTCCTGTGGTCGGCTAAAATTAGACTGCAACACTGAGTGGCAGAGATGAGAACGAATGAGGAACAAAGAGGGTAGTCGACCCTGTCCTTGAAGCTTAGGGTGCCTGTGCCTCACTCAGACTGAGCAAACATGTTCATCAGGTCAGACTTCAGTCGCTGGACAGAAAGGGGTGAAAAGCAAGCACAGGATGAGACTCAAGGACATGCCCTTGCCCTTTAGTCTCTCTAATCCCTTTATGCAAAAACACAGGTTTATCAGCAGTTTTACTTCATAATTTAAAGTAGATAAAATTCACATTTATACTGATTTTAATTATATTCTTGCTTTTCCAGTGTACCATACTGTACTCTGCTACCTTAGTACAGTACTTGTCCAACATTTTTCCAGCTTTCTGACAGTCTCCTATAACGTGAACACATTTCAATCCTCATCCAGCCTGTGTGTCATTACTGCTACCTTTACTGCTCTGCTGGATTTCATTTTCTCATCTCAGTATGACCCGATGTCATTTCAGTTTCTTGATGAACAGACAAGAGGCCTAACTGGTTGGTTTCTCTCTGAATCACATCCACTGAATCTTTTAGGGTCGCAGGATGTAGTTACTAAAACTAGATGTTAGTCAGCTGAAATTAATGAACAAATATAAATCTGCTTATTAAACAACAAAAAAAAAATGTTCAGAAAATGCCCTTAGTTTTTGCCAATTTAGCAACTGGCACAATCAGGCATTAATGCAGGTGTTTGAGACTAAACTGCATCTATAAAAGAATTGTTTGAAAAATTGGTTCCATTTTAAAATAAGGAAAATATAAAGACAATAAAAACTAAACTTGAAACTAACTGAAATTAAACTGAAAAATGAAACAAATGTAACACCAATGCATCTCAAGACAATGATAAAGTTGAAATGTCAGGCATTTTATAGGAAATCAACTGATGTCTGACCACAGGGAATTCCTGCCACGTTTACAGGGGTTACAGCGTTCATCCGGACACTCAAACTGGTAATTAAACTGCATGATAAGCATACCACCCATTGGGCTGACTGGTAACAGATGGACATAGTGTCCCTACAGTGACAACCCCTCACCTACAAGTTACCGATCACCAACAGACTTCAAAAGCTAATGATGACTTCATAGCTAATGATAGCAAAGCAGTATTTTTCAGCTTATGACAACTGCTCCACCAGTAGGACATAATTACAGTGAGCTTAAAGCATACATCCCTAACAGCACCTTTGGCTCCTGGCAAAACATACAAAGGAAAGTCATTGATGATGAAAACAGTTGGCACACCAAGGTGGCTAAGGTATAGCATGGACAAACAGCACAGGCGTCAAATTCTTAGCAATCCTCAGAGGGAGAACATTCTGCTACCAGGGGTTTTCCTGGCCCAAAAATGAGACTTTTGAGGTGTGGGTGGAGGCAGAAGGATGACAATGGAAAAGAAAAGTGACAAATCACAACAGAAAGTCACCTTCTAATTTATAACAGAATAAGTTCCAGTAAACTGTGGTGGTGAGGGCTGTCGTGGTGGGTGAGGCATCTAAACTCCATTAAAAGGTGCTCCAGTAGTAAGTGTTATCTGACATTACTGTAGGCTCCATTTCCTCTAAATGTTGCCTTTATGTTCATGATAATCCTCCATTTCCATGTTCATATAAAAAAGGCACTCAAGATGAGGGGAGAGTGGAGATTTTGTAATGCAATGTTCTAGCAAAATCAGCTGGGTGTGAGGAAGAAAAGCTTCCTGTTCAGTTATTACTCTAATGTGGATCATTTGTAGTTAGAGCAGATAACTAAGAATTAATGAGCTACTTTTGTTGTTTGTTAACAAAGAATTCAGATACAAAACAGGGTGAAGCTCCTTTCAGTTTTAATGTAAATGCTAGCAGTGGTAGCTTTGGAGCCATGATGATACTCGTTTGTTATTCTTGGTAGCTCTGATTCAGTATCACAACTTAAATGTTGGTGTGAATGTTTTGACTCCAGCCAGCTGCTTTTAATTAAGGTCTAAATGGTATCACATGATCCATATTGTGTGTTACAATAGGAACAAAACTACACAGCAGTCCATCAAATCCAATGATAAAATCCTCAGTTTAAAGTCACCAACCTGTGGGGCATCTCTAAGGAAAAAAACAAAACCACACTATAGTGCTCCCCAAGATTTTAAATTCACACATTCTTACTTCCTCCAAATCCCTTTGAAACAACCACACTAATCTCCCGACCTTTATCCTGAGCTAACACATGGCATCAGACTGATGAAGCTGCTGTGAAACATCCATTTTACCCATTTTCACCTGGGAATAGGTGGACTATGACAGTGGCCATTAATCATGGGCATCTTATGAGGTTCAGGCTGTTGCATACTGTTGCCAGGCAGCCTGAACCACCAGCCTCTCATCCAGGCCCACACTCAGTTGCCTTCAGAATAAAGTTTACCAATGATGGACAGCCATCATAAATTATTGCAGATATTCATATTATAGAACCTTCCTCTGAGAAATTAAATGGCAATCAGTCCAACCATACTTACTATAAATGTTAAACCAGACTAACCTCAAAATGTTGCTTTAAAAAAAAAAAAAAAAGGCAGGAAGACACCCGACACACAGCCACCCTCCATCAACAATCCATCCAATCTGGTTTGGCCTCCAAATATCCCAGGCTGCACTACTTGGCAGACACTTGGCAAAATTTACACTTTTCTTATGGAACCCTGACACAGCATTTCTCTGATGCCTGCAAAAACACTGCTTTAAAGAGCACAGCAAACTCAAAGTTGTGTAGATGTGCTTCCCTATAAACACAAGACACTACATAAAACCTTTTACCAGATGAGTTATTTTTAGTTTACATACACAGAAAAGGATAAAAATGTCACAGGGGCTGACTCACTGAACTACATGAAACAAAAGCATGTTTCAGCTTCATAGGTCCTTGCACACAGACACTTAAAAACCTGTGTTTAGATTTAAAAAAAAACAAAAAAAACACACAAAACAAAGTCATTACATTTGGGGCAGCAGCACAGCACTTCTGTTTTCATTTTGTTTTTGTCCATATTGTGATTTTTGTTTCCATAAGCAGACAATCAGCTTACAGAAGATTAAAAGGAAAAGAGATGCTCTCACTTCTAAACAGCTCACAAAAGATGGAGCACAGCTTGTCCTGTGCCCAACACGTTTTTGCTTCGTCACTGCTGTGAGCCTGCGCACCCTCCCCCACCTTTGTCCAACCAGCTATCAAAAAAAGCTGGAGCTGACAGGCATGCGCGCAGACGCCTCCGTGCATTTACCAAATATAAATGTCAGAGTTGATAGCACATGAAACATCAAGATAACATTAATAGCCAAAACAGTATCATGTCAGCTGCTGTAGGAGCCAGCGAGACAGCCGTGGCACAGCAGATTAGCAGCGTGCATGTTAAGGCAATAATGTGCAGTTCCTTTCTCCAAGTTTTACTTGTCTGGGGAGAGCACGTGTTAAAACTGTCCTGCTTGTATGCAAATGGTAAGGGTAGAATAGGTAGACAAAGTGAAAGAGACACTGGCACAGTGTTCATGAATAAATGTCTGGTTTCCATGGATACGACAGCCTCTTTTAGAGGCCCTTTCTCCCAAAAGCTTTTTTAACAATTTGCTGTCCTTACCAGATTTACTTAATCTGACTGGGGCTTTGTCCTAGAGCTTTGTAGATTAGAGAAGCCCTACATGATGCAGAGGTGACCTCCTGAATATGAGGACATCATGCACTTGCATCTTTGCGTTTAACTGTCCAATGATTTGCCATGTTGGACATATTACATGTGGCAGATACAGTTTGGCAGACGGTCTTAAACGTAAATGATGATTCTGAATAAAAAGCCAGGTAGTTGGGGAAAAGGATGAAACTGCAAGCAGATGGTGCAAAAGCAGGGCAGAATGAAAAGCAGTATAAATAAACACAAATATCCAAGACACACACACAAAAAAAGAAAAAAGAAATTATATTCCTCTGAGTTAGAGAGTACATTAAGTAAAAAGTTGAGCTCAAAGATGGCACACTGTGCCGTTAGGGATATTTTGCTGGTCTGATTTGGGTACACTTCGAGGTAAGAATCACTGCAAATCTATACAAAGTCCTTCTGAGCCATCGCATTTACCTTTAAACCCCCCCAACTACATATGAAGCCTTTTGTTTGTTGCGCTTTGCAGTATTGGCCCCACATACATCCACCAATGACATCCTTCACTTCCAGGAAGACAAGGCCCACATCCACAGGACATGAAGCATCACTGAATGGTTCGAGTATCAAAATGCCAATGCCAAATGTGGGAAAGGATGATTATGGCAGAAGTCTTTACTGAGACACCTTTGTGTTGGTTTTCCATTTAATACCACCCATCTGTATTCAAGATAAGAAATCATACTATATGTGAAACAATGTGATGAACTGCTTGGCAATAAACCTCTGAAAACATTAGCCTAAGGTTCACAAAGGCTAGTACAGACTCAGGTTTGATGTGCTGATACTGGGAAAACAAATACACCTCTCAACTTGAGTCTCACTTTGCTGCCTTTTCTTCTTCAGTTCCCCATCTCTGTTGTGTTGACCTCTTCAGGGTCACAACACATTGGCTGTTTACTGTGTTTTCACCTTGGCATTAGGCAGAAAGGCATGACGTGATACCAGAACCATCACAGGTACAGTCTAAAGGCGTGTCCCTTAAAAAGCTTTCAGTTTTACTTTCACTCCTGATTTATTTAGCTAGTGGTTATAATAGAATCTGAGTCATGGAAAAATCTTAACCAATTCAATTAGACTTTTATAGTTCCATTTAGTGCAGACAATCGCAGAGGAAGAAACACTGTACATTAGAACAGTAACTGAAGATGCCCCCCCACCCCTCATTGCTGGATCACAACAATGGTGGCCATGATGAAAATGCTGCAGCCTCCCTCCACAGGAGAAGACAGACAACGCTCTGATCCACTTAAGTAACAAAGGATGGGGATACTAAATTATACAGACACTGACGCAGAAGTAGTGCCGACTCAGCTGCGCCAAAGACATATTAAAGAGATCATAAATTGTGAATTGCCTGGCCACATCTGTTCAGAGAACGGAGAAGGGAAATCAACAGCTGACAGCTTTTCAAACAGAGCTTTCTTTAAAGAAAAACTGTGGTAATGGCATTTTCCCCTAGTGTTATTAAAATCTTTTTTGGGAATCAATATTGTATAAGTAGTATGTAAACAGTACATATACATTTTATTTATTACAGTCTCACCCATATAATGCATACCGTGTACCTTACCAGCTACAAATGTATATAGTGTGTTTGATATCTGTATCGATATATATTTTATGTATAGTGTTTTTCTATTCCATTTCATTTGTTTTTAATTCATCCTTTCATTTTTCTCTGTACTGAGCTGCTGTAATGCGCAAATTTCCCCATGTGGGATCATTAAAGTTTTATCTTAAAGGGAGAAATTGCACGATAAATGTCTAATTACATGCAATACTGTAAAACTCAAAGGATCACAGTATGCCGGTCCTCTACTTTGGCCTAGACTGAACCAACTGAAACACTGCTGGATGGATCACTATGAAACACTGTGCAGACACTTTCCCTTCAGCATGAGGTTCACATTTGTGATTTTGAACAACATTGTCTTCAACTTCAATTAAAGTTTTTAATGCACATTTCTCTAAGGTAGATGTGTCCTTTACCTGCAAAACTATTGAGTACTTTACACACACACAATCATTATATTATAAAAAAAAATAATTTAATTATTTTCTGACCACATGCTCTGTTGAAAGAATAGTAGTTTTTTAAATGTGTCAGTATTTAAGTTTCAGAGCTAAGAGCACTTAATGGTGAAAGCAATGTATCCATATATGGAGAAAAGTAAAATTCAAAATCCCCCTTTTATGTGGGCATGAGGCAGAAAGTCTGGGTTAACAAAGAAAGTTGATAACCACTGTCCTGATGCCATCATCTCTGACAAATTAGCAAACACAGAAAGTCAGGTTAGGTTGAACTTGCTTCAAAGCAAAGTCTTCTTTTGACAATGTATAGCTTAAATGAAGATGCTTTATTTACTGAGAATCTAACCAGGCATCGTTTATATCAGCCTCAGGAAAAAAACAAAAAAAACAAACAAAAAACACACCACCAACTTTTGAGGGCTCTTTTGGGACTCTTGGCAGGGAAATGTGAAGGAATTTAAGGCATAGAAAACTGACGACCTGAAGGTTAGCAGTTAATGGCCACACTGTACTGCCTGTGCCCATTACCAGCTAACCTTGAAGAGGTCAGAGGTTAACATCCTAGGCTGTCAACCTTTGTATCTTGAGATGGTAGTAAGACAAACACCTGTTCTACCTTCCGCAAAGCACGACCTTCACTGCAGTGAACACATTTCCAAGATCTGGGACTGCAACAGTGAGTGCACAAAAACATCTAACCCTTCCTACTTCTGACAGGCCCCCCCCCCATGTCAATCACCATACTAGCAGTTCAAAGCCCTCCATGTGACAGAAGTGAGTAATGACAGCAATCAAGCGTCTTTTTAATCAACTCAAACTTGAGAATATATTGTGGTAATTCAATTATTTGTTTCGGGTTACTGCTGTTAATAACTGCAGCACTCATGTGGCGACCAGCAAACACCCCCCCCCACCTGGGAGGGGTAGACACACAAGCGTGTGAGGTAGGGAAGGTAAGACTCTAAAACCAAACAAATGAAAGACTTACAAAGCAGTTGAGCATGGAGCAGGACACCCTTCCTGCGAGGCTCATGTCGAGGAGAGGCAAGACTGTGCCTGAATGACACGCAGCCTATGGAGCAGCAGCACGACAAGAGCACGAGGAGCCGGCATAACCATTCTCCCGAGCCTCTCCACCCTTCGTTTGCTTCAATCCCCTCTGCCTGCCACCCCACTTCCCACCCCCCCGCAGCTTTTGCCCGCAGCGTTTGTCCCTTCTCTAGAGGTTCTGTGGGACAACACCCCAGTCCTGACTCTCATTCAGGATCCCACCCCACCCCCCCACCACTCCCAGAAAGGGGTGCACGCTGAAGACGGCCCCTGTTGCACTGCTGACAAAAAGGATGATAGTCCATTTAAATAAATGAGGAAAAAACAAAACAAAAAAAAAAAAAAGGTACAGAGAAGCGCAGCAGTCTGGCCAATCAGCTGAGTCACAAGTGAGAGGAAAGCAAAAAAAAAAAAAAAGAAACACTGAAATGGCTGCAGATGTGCCCAGCGATGTAGATCAGGGGAAACTGTGAGAAGAGAAAACAGGAGAGAAAGGGAACTGCCTGATGCTAAGCTCCACCCTCTGCATGCGCATCTACCTCCCTCCCACATTCACATGCTCGCATTTCTCCCCATCTCCCTCTCATCTCTTCCTCCTCCCTCCACCTCCTCCTTGTTCACCCTTCACCGACATCTCTTCAGAAATATGCTTCTCCCTCAGCATCAAGGTGGTAAAGCCTCGATTGTATTGCTGGTAACCAAAAGATGCTCCGATTGCCACACTGACTGCAGTAAACCATGGCTCCAGCACACACTGGTAGCTATGTGAACAGTCAATGCTGAACACACACACACACACAACCCAAAAAACCCTACCACAACCTGAAATCAATAGAATAGAGGGACATATACACCACATCCCAGTGTTGGACAAAATCTCATTTAAAAAAAAAACAAAAAAAAACCCCTCACACTGGCAGCTACTGCTCTAGTGCAGGAGGCAAATGCGTGGCAGTGGACAGAGGGAGGGAGGGTGCTGAGAAGAGACAGTCAATGCAGAGATCGCTGGTGACACAGCATTTTACAGAAATTCTTCGCTGCTTCCAAGTGTCATCTTCACATTATGCTGAAACATTTTACATACAATAAATCCTGCACCTCACAGTATTATAATCAAGGAAGGGCACAGAATGCACAGTGTTCCGTATGCTGCCGGGCAACATGTAGCCCTTCCTCCTCCCAGAGTCGTGACAGCCACTCACCTACAGCTGTATGACCCCACATTACGTAACAAGCATATCGCAGTGCACACAGCATAGGCTGAACATGGCACTATTAAATAGGATTAATTTCACTAGGGGAGGTGCTGCAGGGTGAATTTTCATGTGAGGGGGTAATTGTTTACAGCCCTTAAGTGCAATCTGTGTAAAGAAACCACTAGTACAAGTGTATTAAAATTAACAGTTTCAGCTGCTTTGGATACAAGTCTTGTTCACAAGCTTTACAAAGAAACTTGAATAGATGCTGAAACTGTGGATCACGAGGTTCACACATTTACATATGCCTGGGTATTGGATGGATATAATTACAACTAGGAAGCTGCTCTAAAGCTACCGCATATCTTCATATGCAGTGTGCTAGTAACTTCAATATGCCCAGGATGTGTGTATCATTACACAGAGGCAGCCTTAATATTGTTACATTTTCACCTATGCAGTTCCAGCACATCTATAATTCCCTCAGGGCCATTTTTACAGAAGGTTTCATAAAATTATAGATGCACTTTTAAGTTTTATTTACACTGCATCTTGAAAACACGAGTCTAACAGCAGATTGTGTCCAAATATTAGTGAGAAGATGCAGGCAAAAATGCATCTCAAAACAAACAATAACTGGTGTTAATGTCCTGAGCTCTAGGTCATTACATGGTCAACATTTCTGGTGCTTAATCACTACTTTGGCGATGCTAGATTCTGATTATCTTGTGTATTAGCAAACAAATGGCAAGAGATCAACTTATTTTTAGGCTTCTGGAAGCAGAGAGCAAACCATGGTAAGAAATGAGGATTCTGCTGAGTCTGCAACGGTTAGTGCTGCTTCCACGGTGATGTGCTTGAACCTTGGAGGCTGCAGTTAATACAGCTGCCATTCCAACACCTGCTAGCTTTTGAAATGTTCTGCTGCCTTCTACCTAAATGCTAACACTGAGGAAAAGCTTCTAAGCATGCCTGTGTCTCCTGCCAGCAGAACTGAATACAACGTATTTTGGGAATATAATGACTGACATAGGACTAAATGGACTTGAGCTGATTAACATCCATCATGATATTGGAATTGAGGCCTATGTTGATTTGATATACTTTGTGAGGACAAACTTCATTGTCACAGGTAGAAAATTTATTTTTTGTGTGTGCTATGAAATCTAATACGTCTTCATCACTGATGCCCATCTGCAAGCTAAAACTCTCTGTATACAAGGTCGTTCATATTGGATGAAACAACAATTTAGTACAAAAACATAGTATGGATATATTTTAGAAATCAGAGGATTAAAATATATAATACTGGAAATCAGTACTGCACTACACTTTTGATAGAGCCATCATCCAGTAGACCATGTCATTTTATTAAAGGTGATATTCTCAGTCAGTTTAGATGAGCAGTACCTTAAATAGTGTCATGATTATCTTTCCAACAGAACTCAGTTGCCTTCAAATGTTTCAGGTCAAGTCTACTTGTCATTTGTACAGGTGTTCCACAGGGATCCATTCTTGGACATCTTAATCACAGTGTACACAAAGATTACTCACTCTGCCAATGTAATGTACATTTTTATCCAGATGACACTATTGTATACCAAAGCCTCTTCCCTTAACCTAACCACTGCAAATCTACAGACTGCTTTTGATACACTTACTACACAAACTCGTGGTAAACTCTGATCAAACTAAGTGCATCATATTTACAAGGTCACCTAAAAGTATACAGCCTGCCAGTCCATATACAATTGCTTTATGGTCATAAAAACAAACAGCCATCAAAGGGGGGGGGGCAAAAAAACAAAAACAAAACTATGAAGCTACATTTTCTGATTTCACAGGAACCCTTTGCCCATATTTTTCTTAATTTGTGGTCATGCATGTCTCAATTTTTGCATACATGTCTCTTGGAAAAGATCTCAATCTCATTGACACAACCTGTTCAAATAAAAAGGATACACAACAAGTTGTTCAAAATAAAATTGTTTAGCACCAATACAGTACTCCTTTCTAGGTTTTTCTGTTCTATACAGTTCTAAGGTTTTTCCCTCATGTAGTTTGGATAAACTTGCACTGACATTTTAAATCAGTCTATAGAGAACATGAAAAGGAAGCAGAGAAGAAGGGACATAATCTACTTGTGTGCAGGATGGTTTCCATTTCATCAGGTTAATGAGTGCATGCATCTGCTGCTGTAAGATGCACTTCCATAAATTAACCCTACTCAGAATAATTTGCATGTCACGGTTTGAAACAGTTACCCATGACATTTATATTCCACAAGTGGAATGAAGAAGTGAAATAAAACATTACTGCTAAGCCAAACACTTGTCACTCACTGTAGCTTTATTATACATTCTAGGCTCTGGAGGAGAAGGTGGTACACTGTAAGAGCTCAGCAACTAAAATGATTCCTTTCCTTTGGCAAAATCCCAAAGATTAAGTCTTCTCCCAAATAAGTTTGGTACCTCATTACCTCAGAGTGCAGGGGGCTTTCCCTTGATGAGATTAGCTAGACTTTAAAGATCTCCAGCTGCTTTGACTCTTCGTTATATTGTTATCATTAGAACTGTAGACTTATTTTTTCTGACTGGCAATATTTAAGTGGGGGAAAAGTATATCCAATCAGGAGTTCTGATGAATCATCAGTTCTTCAAGTAGGCTTTCAAGCAGCTTCCTGTTTAAGTGATGAAGGAAAAAACTGCATAGTTTGTTTGTTTTTTTAAATTTAGGATCACTGCTGCCTAATGACATGCAGTCTAAATACTGGGCTTCAAATTCTCCCCCTCTGCCTGTACAGCAATGCCTGAACCAGCTGCAGAAGTGAGCACCAGATTTGGGCTCCTCTGTTTCAGGTTTTATTTTAGGAAAGGAGGTCAGCCAGTCACCAATGCAGGGTGTTAGCCTACATGTTGACATACAGCTATAGAAGCTGAATATGAATAAGTCATGAAACATTAAAGAAGGGGGGGGGACATGAAGCTAGAATTCCAGAAGTTTGCATATTTCTGTAAATACATGCATGCAACTAGACTTGAATGCCTTTCATAAACTACTTATAATTTTTCTGCAGTCTGGAAACTACAAGTTGTAATGATGTCCAGGTAAATATTTTTTTGGCCAGTTAGAATTGTTTTAAATGACTGCAATATAGAGGTAGTAACAAAACTGTTAGGGTGGTTACAGTTAGCAGCTGGAACTCTGACTTCAGTCCAGAGATGTCTTTGGCTCAATATGATCCATTACAAACATTAAAATCATTCAGACATTAAAATTTAGCCTGTATATTTGTTTACTAGAGTAATGTCTGATTGGCTGCCAGGCAACATCTCAAATATGCTAAGTTTCAGCTAAGAGGGCTCTAAAGTGTTTTGTGCACACAGCTGTGAACAAAAAAAAAAAGTTAATTATCTGAGTGGAATGAAAAGCAAGAATGAGAAACCAGAGACCAAGGCTAGTTTCATCAGCACTAGAAGCAAAGGTCCTTTCAAGTAGGGCTACAGTCAAATCATTAACAACCTGAAATTAACCCTCTGACTTTAACTAAAACCCTAACAGAGATTCAGGTGACTTTCCATAGTGCTGCCACATTAACTTCACTTTCCAATTGTGCACAGCCCTTACATAGCACCACTACAATACAAGCAGTGAAGGCAGAGTAAAAACAACCCCACTGCGCTCATTTCAGTGTTCGTATTGTCCTGCTAACAATACAACAGCATGAGCAGACAACAGTATGAAGTCGATATGTGTCAGTTGAAGGAAAAGGCAAACTCGAGGCTGGGAAGCAAGTAAACGCCACTTCACAAGAAAGGGTCATATTTCCTGAGGAAACACCGTATCACAATCCCACCTGAGAATAACCCTTAGATCAACAGAGAGGACAGACAAAAGTATCATTAACTGTGGCCACAGGACAGTTTAAAAAAGGACCCACTAATGTAGTAACTACCAATTTCATATTTGCTCAAACACAACCAACATGTATGCATCTGTAAATCATAGCTCTGCTTCGGCTCTAGGGTGTGTTCATTCAATCTGAGAACACAGTTTGATGTTTTGCTCATGCAGAACATACCTCTGACCACACCCAAACCAAGGAGAGGTTAGCCTTTCTATAAATGCATAAAGTGTAGCTTCAATCCTGGACAAGTCCAGGTCACGCTAAGCTCTGCATCCTCATTTTACATGCCTCCATGGGCACATTATTCGTTCATCGGCCGTGCCATCAATTAAGATGTGGGCTCCCATATAAAGGCTGAGAGTTGGGCACCCAGCCACAATGACATTCTGTGGACCCATTTGACCAGAACCTTGGGACACGCATCCTCCTGTTACACTTCCTATTTCTGTCCCATAAAAGCTGTTCCCATTAGTTTCAAGAGGAATTTGCCACTCATTTAGTTAACGCTTCCTCTCTTTTAAAGCCCATCTACACTGGCTGAAGCTCATTCACTGAGTGCCAAATCACAAACAGAAAGGCCCTCAGGTGATCAGGGGTGTCCTAAAATCTATGATGGTGCAATTAATTAGAAAAAAAGGAAAGAAAAAAAACCCCAACATATTACAGATACATTTTGTATACTGGACACTTAAGCTGCTAAATGGTATGCAATTGGCAGTTTAATTTGAGAGGCTCTGTATGCCTTAACATCTGAACATATTCTGCTGCATTTACTGATCAGGTTAACTTACTGACTAAATACAAGTAGTCTTGTGAGCCACAAAGTGTTAGCTCTTGCATTTTATATTTTCTGTGCTCCAATATAATTACAAGCCTCAGGCCAACATCTGCAGCGTGATTAGACAAACCACAGCAAAATGTGAGACTCAGCAAAAACTGTCCAATTCAAACAAAAATGCATGTAGAAGCTTGAAACAGCACAATTACCCCTCCATCTATTTTTGGCACCAATTACTGTAATGATAATCTTACATAAGAAAATATTTATCCTTTGTTAAACCACAGAATTGAGTAGCATCCACTAGAGGGCAAACAGAAAAACAAATCCTTATTCAGTATTTACTGAAGTAGACCCCTTCACCACTTGGCTACACTACAAGCATTCGGTGTGGCCAAGTGTATTGTTCAGGACTCAACAGGTTTTAGTGTACTCCAAAACATAGTTGTACAGGGGCCACGTGGCAACAAGCTACAAAGACTTGTAACATCTGTTACGTGCAACACAGCACTTTCATGAATGCAGAAACACACAGGACTAAACAGGGGAATAATGCTGGATTCCTGCTGAGAAAACTACCGTTAGGGTTTAGAGATTATACAAGAGGAAGATCTACTTTCACCTACTCTACACAGTGTTCCACCAGTCCCTGTTCAAGACTGGGAAAGGATTTGACAGCAGAACTTTGCACAGGCACCTTTAAGAACCAGGAGGAGTCACTAATGCATTAGCTTCCTACAATTAAAACATGCTGGCCTTAGAGAGCCAAGAGGAATTATCTAAAACTTTTTATTTTGCATCACATCATAACATGCAACAAAGAGTTCACTGCTATATTTTTAGTTGTAGTTAAAAGTTGAACATTTCTGTATTTCTGATTAAAAACAATCAGGAATACAAAGTGCTATACTATAAAAGGAAATGCTAAATTTGATACAATGTAGAAATTGGCATTTACAGGTAAGTGAAAAACAAGTTCAAGTGTATTCTATTGTTACACATGTTGCAACACTGCGCTTTGTTTAGGCTTGCAACCACATTCTGCCATTTGCTGTGCGAGTGTGAAGTCCCAGCTTGCCATTTTTACCATGAAGAAAATTTACATAGGGAGTTCAGCACCTGCTTTAAAAGTATTTGGAAATCTGCAGCAGAGTATATGTAAACATGCACAACTGTGAGTAGTGTGATTGGCTTACCATACTGCCAGCCAGTGCTGTAGACAGGGAGTCTGGGTGCTCCTCTTCAGATCCCTCCCTCTCCTCCTGCCTACTGGGCTCTGCCGGGACAGCGATGCCTCCTGCCAACATTTTAAAAAAAAAAAAAACAAAACTTCAAAATTGTGTGTGGGTGGCTATGGTGTGTGCACCATAGTATTTAGGGCTGCATTTCAAACCCTCTTGGACCCAATTACAGAATAAAAACTGGCACAAGAAAACTGTTGATCAAGTAAAGTATGGATATACTTTTATTTTACAGAAATGACCAAGACAGGACCTCGAAATCCAAAAGTTCTCCAGGCAGTGTCAGGCATGCAGGTTTAACTGGCTGCCTGGGACAAGTTCCCTCTCCAAATGAGGTCAAGTCACGGCACACACGCAGGCACATGCGTGCAGTCTGACACCATGATAGAAACTTTGGTGCAGATCTGACATGGCTTGAGGGGGGAAAAAAAAAAAAAAAAAACTTATTTAACGGAAATGCAAACTCAACATTCCTCTACAGATTATCAGCAGCCAAACAGATAACAGCACAGAAGGTAGGAGATGTAGACACACTCCATAACCTTTCTTCACACCCCCAAAACAAAAATCACTAAAGGGTGCTGAAGTGGATATCCTTATCTCCCAATGGCTTCTAAAACACCTCACAGACAGGACAGTGTCAACGCAGACTGAAGCACAAGTCTACACTTTGTAGGTTTGTATTTTCTACAGTGATTGTGTATTGGTCTGCATTTGTCACAAACACACAGGTGACCTACAGCTCATCACCATCTCAAAATTGCTGAAACACAGAGGGCTGAATCTGATGCAATGACTTCTGCATTGGACAGTATGTCACATTGGATATATGAACAGTGACATGCACAGCTGTACACAATAAAACAAACAAACAAAAAAAAACACTAGCCTGAAACCAAACACTTAACGATTGCATGAAATGCAACACTGATAGTGCACTCTTCCTTCCTGTGCATATATGAGCCAAGTCAGGCAGTGACTACGATAACTACGCTTATTATGAAGAGAGCAGTACGTACGCAGTCAGACAAAACATGCACACTGTTTATACTAGGAAATAAAGACTCAGACTTAAACACATTATTGCATTCAAAGACACTGCTTGGAACCGGATCCTAACTGTGCAGTACCTTCGTCTCACTTCCCCACACTTTTTTTTTTCCTTTTTTTAACTCGACACACCCCCTTTTGCACACAGCTCCTCAAAGAACGAAAGAGGGGAGAAAAAAAAACGAAAAAAAAAAACTTCTCAACTCATAAAAATAGTATTCTCAAAGCAGATGTCTCTTACCTGCTCAAAGTGCTGAATCAAACTTTTTCTTTTAAACTTCTGTCTAGCTTCTGGGGTTTGTTAAAGCTCAGAGTCTTGCAGAGTAGCAGCAGTCTCCGTCTCCTAAACACATACTGGTTGTAATCCAGTGCATGGCATGCCTCCCTCCCTCCCTCTCACACTCTGTCTCTATTGCTTACTCGTTCTCCCTCCCACTCACGGTGAAAGAAGCCATACTACAGGGCAGCCACTTAACAATTCACCCACCTTCCACAAACTCGTGACTCATACGATCAGAAGGGATTGCTTTCGAAACTAATAAGTCATAAATACAGAAATCACATGTAGGCAACCAGAGGTAACAGTTTTCAGAAAAAAAAATCTAATTTGAATTGGCCAAGCTTTTTTTTTTAAAGTTACAGTCAAATTTAGAAGATAAATTATTAAATAAAGCTTTATATTTGAGCCACAATGTGATAGAAGTAGTCATCAGCAGCTTGATAAATTATTGCCTCCCAATCAAGAAGGGTTAAATGTTTATAGCTTTCATTAGAAGTCCTGTGCACTCTGCAACAGTTACAGTTCACTTAAATGCAACGTTAACATACCATCCCTATTATATGAAGATATAAAATAAAATAATTTCCTTTTTACTGAACTTCAACATTTATTCTCCTTTTAACTCTGATTTGGGTTTAACCATCACCTAAAAAAATACCTAAGTCTTTAATTAGGTGTTAACCAACTACCTGCTGGCTTGGTTACCATTTGGTACTGAGCAGGTCAAGTTCAGGAGAGTCATTTACACACAGGTCAATTTTTTTTTCCAGAACTAATTGATTTTTCATGCAATGACCCGCTGCAGTCTTTTTCTACATTAGCCACTGCAAGAAAACAACTGCCTGACACAAAGTGGACATTAAATGGTCTTTAACCTACCAGATCTTTTGTAAAAAGCCCCAGTGATGTTTGATAGCACTACAAATTCCCAGTGAAAGAGTCCTGCCTCTTCCATGGTCTATGCAGGCAACCAGAGTGCTTCCAAACAGTGCAACAACATCTGAAGTGGACCATCTCCTGCCAGACGCCACATGCTTCAGATAAGGTTCCAACTGGACTGTCCCAATATTTTTGCACTTTTATTAGGCTGGGCACTGAAAATGGCTTAAGTGACTCAGAGCTTGTTGGCTGAAAACAGCAGCCTATTGATAAAGAAACTACACTCGAGAGGTGAGGCTGAATCATAAAATAAGGTTGTGGGCTGTGAAACAAAAACAGTGAGCCAAAAGAGATTAAAATTCTCCCTTTTAACTTGTCTTGTCAAACATTTTTTTGTCACATTTTCAAGCATGTCCTAAATAATAACTAATCTGGAAGAAAGCATTACACTTAACAGGAAAACTATTCTTTTAGTCAAAAGTATTATCCATGTTCTGGGATCAGTGTATACAAGGGGACACTTTTTCCTCGTGCAAATCCAAGACTTCCCCCATTTTCACTGTTTCTACAAAATATTAAAAAGGCCAGCTGCTCACTCTGCTTTGGCAAGGTTTCAGCAGAGAATTTAATCAGCTGAAAGAAAACAGACTGTAAATCAAAACACTGATTACATTTCTACTGTGATAGCTTCTCACTCACTGACACCAGTTTACGGGAATTGCTTGTGAAAACATATCACCCTGAAGGCTGCTGAGCATAGGTAATATCATACTGACAAACATGTTTGACATGACTGATTCAGAAATCAAAACTGAAATTCCACAAACAGTGTTTCTTTTAATATTAAAGATGAGGTGATGTTACCATTAATTCCAGGTACCAGCCACACCCTCAGTATTGTGCATGTCAAATGTCTCCAGTGTGCTCAATATTCCTTAAAGGGCTTGATATGGTTGAAATTTTTCTGATGCATGAATCCAAATAGAACAAAATGAAAGGTTGCGTAACCTTTTAACCAAAAAAAAAAATCCATACCCCAAAAAAGGCTGAAATCAGGAACTCTCATGAAATGGGGAAACAGAAGTATGAATCACTTAAGGCCATCATTTGTTACTTTAATCCACTGTGGACACATTTAAGGACAGTATCAAGATATACTAAAGTATATTGTTGAGCACACAAGTTTGATTAATTTATGCCCAAACCTTTAAATATGGAAGGTGCAATGAAAGCTAGCAAGCAGAAATTAACTGGTCAAACAAAAATTAGTCAACTATTTTGATATCTTCTAAAATTGTGAAAAGCTGAGGATTCTGCTCTGTTGAAAATTATCTTTTGGGTTTGTGTCCATTGGTCCAGTAAATAAGCCAGTTTAAATAGTTGATAATTTAACCATGTTGCTATGTTCCAAAAGGCAACAGGATATTTTATTTCCCCCTCTTTATTAAAAAAAAAGTGTATATAAATAAATAATTTAAAAAAAAAAAAAAGACAAAGACCCAGGAGGGGAAAAAGTCCCAACATTTTATGTTTGTCGGCAGACACATGTAAAACACGGGGACACGACCAAAAGGTAATTAACACAGGCAGTGCACCTGTACAAGCATATCCGCAAGCAACATCGGCCACTTACGTAGGTTACGTCGTAGCCCTACAAAGACCCAGCGCTGAAGTCTGAATCAGGGGTAAGCTGGAGGTGGCAGGGGAAGAGGGAGGTCTGGGCTCCACTGCTCAGGTTGCGCCCCCGCGACCCGTCCCCGGATAAGCGGACGAAAATGAATGGATGTTTGTGCTGTATTGTTCTATCACTTTAGATTTTAGCCTTTAAGATGCTTGTCATTAACTGTAGAACAAGCAGCCTCGTTCATAAAGCGCCACAATTTTAACTCGCAGTTTATTCGTTTTTCGGATGTCATTTTCTCATATTTTAATGACGCGTAAAACATTGTTTTCATACATTTAACATCAATTTATTGTAAGTTTCTTTCCCCCTTTGTTGTCTGGAATATGACGTGTTCGGTTAAGCAGCATTTAAAGCGCGAGTCATTACTGAAGAATACGATTAATGGATTCAGATACATTTGTTTAACAGTTTTTGTTTTAAACAGTCCTAACATGTAACTTGATATTTAAGTGTTTCTTAGTTTTAGACTAGTCGGGTAGTCTAATTCCCCCCCCCCCCTTGTTTAGTCGACAGGAACATCACTACTTATAACCAGCTATTGTTCAGTCGGCTTATTGTCAGCTGTCTGGAGATGGAAGGATTGCATGTCTAATCTACTGACACTAAGGAACTGTAACAATAACGGGAGTAAAATAAGCATGTTTATGCATATTTTCATGTGTTAGAGAGCCCTGTCTTCGGGAAGAGGATGACGTTTTATTAAGATGCGGTGGCATTGACACTTTCCTTCGCGTTGTAACTTCTTTAGTGAAGGGGACCGCTTCTAGGATGATAAAACACAGGTATGATCCTTCATATCTTGAGTCTGAAGGTGCAGACAAATTTAAATTTGTCTCCATGCAACACAAATGCCTACGAGTTCTGTTCTCCGCCTCTGATGTGCTACATGTGGCAGGTGTCTAGCAAAATGAGATTAGGCGGAATGGCGATGTCCATCCCAGCCACCGTATTTAAGAAGGCAGGGTAATATGGCAGCTTCCGCAAACCGGAGCACGCTACTCCATATTTTTTAAAATGGATTAAATCTAACTTTATGAGAATCCATCAGTTTGTTCGAAGATAACATTACACACTAATGTATATTTATGAGTACAATGTTCTTTTTTCTATTTAACCTTAAAAATAAAAAAAACTGCGTCTTTAAACAAACATTTTTTGACAGACAATCCCTATGAACCAAAAGCTCAGGCTTCAGATTCCTCTAAATGCTCGGTTTCAGGTAGTTTTATTTCACACTCTTTGGCCTATATATATATATATATATATATATATATATATATATATATATAAAATAGTGATGGGATATCCATAATATGGATCTCAAACAGACAAACCCTTTGTTTGCAAGATGTAGCCAATCAGAAGAAAGCTGGCTCAAAAGACCGGATGAACCGAGGGGCTGCCCCAAGTCCCGGTATGATAAGCTCAAACGCTAAATCGTGTACAGAATAAAAATATGGAGATGGAAATTAGCACGATAGGTCCACTTTAAAACAAAAAGGGCAAAAAACCAACAGCTGCATTGTGAGAGTCCTGTCTTTGACTCATGTGACAGCAAAATGAATACCTGTAGGTTGTGGACTGCTAGTCCAACAAAAGCAGCACTGCCTACTAAAGAAGCACACTTTAAAGAAAACCTGGGTACAAGTTTCTTCATTCCTGTATACGAGTATTAAAATGGGCCACGATTAATCAAAAGCAGCTCCCAATAAATCACGCAGTGACAACAATGAGTGCCATTTGTTTTGCAGAACCAGTTTTACTTCCCGTATAATATACTTTCGTAGTATAGCGGGGGATTCCAGGGTGTTTTTCCTCTGAAAATAACAGTCTAAAAATTTCCAGCTTTCCCGATAAGACTGAAAGCTCCATTTAAATAACAGGTGACCAGTTTGACTCGTGACAACACAACAGGTGTGAACGAACGATGGAGAGGCTAAAGTTTAAAAACACGTATGATGAAAGTGAAAGTGGACGGCAGCCCCAGCACAGGCTGGCACCAAGCTAAGAGGCGAGGAGTTGTCAAACCGAAAGTGTGCGTGTGTGTGTGTAAACGTTAGCACCGTGCTAGCTACCGGATAGCAACACTACTACAGGCTAGTGTGTAAAATTCGCCAATTTGTCCATAAAAACGACAAAATGGCTCAAGCCCAACAAGTTCAAGACACGTCTGACAGCTTGAGAACATGTCACATACAATATATCATTCAGAAGTTACTTATTTTTAAAAATTAAAACGAGTTACTCACTCAGAAACAATCAGCTGTCACAACGGTGACTCAGTAGACTGCACGACTTCCGCATTCTCGCGTGATGACAACAGCGACAACCAATAGTTAAGTAGGCAGCCGAGCACTCGTTGACCAATGACGCTGCAGAATTCGTGCGGACCAATGAGAATTGAGAACAGACAAGCCAGCGAGTCACACACGCCCACAGTCGAGCCAATCAGATGCCACTACATTTCTCAAGCGCACCAATAGAAAATCACAGCGCGGCACCATCTGGACGCACACAAACAACGTGAAGTACGTGAGCTCAGCCTCACATACACACACCGGCTGGAACATAGCAGGGTTTTCACATTCAAGGAACACGTGACGTGTAGACTTCAGCTGATGGTTTGAACTGTTGATCATTTATCATAAAAAAGTTAAAATATATATATATATATTTTTAATGTATTTGTAAAATAGATACTTTATTGATCCCACAAGGGAAATTATTGTGATACAGCAGCAGGAAAAATTATTAAAAAAAAATAGTAAAGCCTACAATAAATTAAGAACATAGTTAAAGTAAAAGTGCCACAAGCGCATAGTGAGGGTCTTATAATGTGGGACCAAGTCCTGTAGCCTGTAGATTATTTAGCTGAAGTACGCAGACACTTCAAGCTGCAGGTGTACTTATCGGGGTGTTTTATTTACCTTAATGCAAAATAAAATTAAAAAAAAGATAAGTGAAAACCTGGTTTCAATATATTATTCAAAATGTGAGTCCTGGAAATGGAAATAAATGTCTGTTAATAGAATGCATGGAGACACTCAACAGTAACACGTATTTGTTCGCTGCGGTTCTGCACACACTGATCTTACAGTAAGTGTCAGGCAATATTGCTCCCTCTGGTGGTGGAACATCAGAATCTACGAAGGGCTTTCAGAGACCGGTGTGGGACAATTTTTTTTTTTTATTCTCACCCCTAACACAACTGTATTTTTACTTAGTGCAGAACACTCACTTCAGTTCTTCACCCTGTTTTAGGATTTTTAAAGCTTTTTATCGGACTCAAATAACAAATTTGAAAAAGTTTGTGTGTTTATGTGAGAGGTAAATTCAAGAAAAACATCTCAGTATCTGTACGGTTTTCCCTGGCTTTATTTATTTCGTCTATTGTTCTGTGATGATTGCATCTCTCAGGACTGACGACAGATTAGACACAGAGCTGACAGGAGAGATGGCAAAACTTGGGTCACTGCTGCCGAAATTTCAGGAAGAGAGGAGGTGGACAGGTGGGTGTAGATCCCAAAGAACCAATCACAGTTGGTCATCAGGTCAGTACTTATCTGCTCTTTGGCTGGGCACTGATTTCCAGTCTCTCTACTTCTCTAAGCCGAGGCCGATCTGAAATCGCAGCATGGTAAGGAGACTTGACTATAATCAAACCCAATTATAATGAGCAGATGCTCTCAGTTGTGGACCTTCCCACAGCTGGGTAATTGTGGAGATAATGGCTTCTTCAGCAGATAAGAACCAATTAAGTCACATTAGAAATACGAGATCTGTTGACTGCAGGTTTCTCTGACTGCCTGCTAATGAAGCTATAATGATTTCTCCCCTTTCCTTCTTTTCAGACAAGCTACACAGACAAAGGGGAGAAGGTGAGGTGAATATTTTCCCTGTGGTGTGTGATGTTTTGTAATGTGTGTTACTGTTCTTGTTTCATAATATTCAAGAGTGGTTAACTGGTGCAGGAATAAATAAATTATTGTTAAAATAGCTGTTATATTATTATATTTAGTTACACTGTTACAGTAACTTACAGTAACTACATTTTTCCAGTGTGATTCTTAAGTTTTGCATTTACTTGGCAGCCCGCACAGGGGAGGTTTGTCAGGTTTCATCATGTCACCTTCTGGGTCGGCAATGCCAAACAGGTCAGTATCTAAACCCTGCACACGTGACCAGAAGATTTCATCAGAAATTCTCTTCACAGTAAAGACAGTCTGATCACCTCACAGGCAGCCTCGTTCTACTGTGATAAGATGGGCTTCGAGCCCCTGGCCTACAAAGGTTTGGAGACTGGCAGCAGAGAGGTGGTGTCTCATGTCATCAGACAGAATAAGGTATGGAGAGTAACGTCCCGAGCCTGCGAACTGGCAGAAGATCCGTTCTCAGTGTGCAAACATAACCGCTCCACCTCTGCTCTTCTCACAGATAATATTTGCATTTGAATCGGCTCTAAATCCTGGAAATGAAGGCAGGTTTTCTCAGCAGGTCACTTGAGATTGTACAAAAGGTGACATGAGGTATGCTTGATTTATATTCTGCTTTACCTTCCCCCCACAGAGATGGGAGAACACTTAGCTAAGCACGGCGATGGAGTCAAAGACATCGCCTTCCAAGTGGAGGACTGTGACTTCTTATTCAAGGTAACATGACGGAGGACCAGTGTGTCACTTTGATGGACTGACAGACTCAGTTATAGTGCGCTTAACCGCTTTTGGACACCATGTACTTTTACTGAACCAGTACACTTCATACAGTGGAACAATAACACCAAAACACAGATGCTGCGATTACTGCTGTCAGATTGTTTTTAATTATTTATTTACCAGTGTATTGTACCAGATATAACAAAAAGCTAATTTCTTTAAAAAAAAATAGCCACACAAGCTGATGAATGACCTCTTTTCAGTTTCAAAGAGTCATGAGGGGTACTTCCCAAAGTCTGACCTGCGCAGGCCGTCCACTCAGTGTCCCCCTCAGTCATGCTGTTGCCACGATTGCTGCAGGACCACTAAACTACCATGAGCCTAATAACTAAACTGACTTCACACTGGAATAACTTATCAGCGATGTGGGTGTTTAAGTTTTTCATTACCAAATTGTGTGAATTAATGTAGCTCACAGCTGAAGTGTATCAGTAGAATTCAGTTGAGGGGGCACAGTGACTTTATTGGGTGGGCATGGATCCCCGAGGTTCGTCCATGACGCCAACGCTGCATCTGCGCATCCAGACTAAGATAAGATAAGATTTATTTTGTTTATGCCAAATGTTGGGAAAGTCCTGAATAAAGTTGGGAAATATTTGGGAAATATAGAATAGTTGCATTCATGACCAGGTTGTCATACAAAATGAACAATGTGACACTGAGTTCATGTACAGTTTTGTTGCATCAGTGAGCTCCTGTAAATGAGAATGATTACACTTGTTCTACATATTTTCTGATGCCATATGATCTTTAAAGTTAGTAAGCTCACAATAACCGCGCCTAAATATTTAATATTCTTCACCCAGGTGTCCTGGTGCAGTGATTATAGGAGGAAGAGAACTGCTTCTTCTGACAAGGAGAAAAAAATGCTCAGAAATTTGGCCAAATATACAATCATACAATCAGCTATTTTCACCATAACAACGATGCAGTTTGCTTTAGCATGCACATAAAAAATAACCATCATGGGTATTAACTTCAGGACAGACAGTAAAGCATTAATATGAATACTATTAAGAGAGGACAGTTTTACTTAAGTACAATTTAAGTAATCTAAGTATAAACATCAAGCCATATTTAACACCCTAAATGGAAAAATTGCACTTAATTATATAACAAGAAATGCATAATAATAATAATAATAATAATAATAATAATAATAATGTAACTGTTGCTGAACTTAAGTGTGCAACACTGATGTTGCAGCTGGTAAATGTAGCCTTAATCTGAACTGTCTGCCTGTCTTAAGCCGATCTTCATCCTTTGAAAAGATATCCCAATGATATACTTGTAACTTATGTTAAATAGATGCAGTGCAATGAAACCTCTTCGGTTGCCTCTGAATTGTAACAGGATTCAAAACTTCAGCCGCTCTTTATGTCAGTAATAAAGGAAGTAACAGATTTGAGCGCTGCTGCGTTTGCGTCTGCTCATTTCTGCTATTGTGATTTAAACCTTTTACTTTAGACTATAGATATTCACATGGGGTAAAATGTGTGTTGAAATCAGGGTAAACAGGCCAGTGTTGTGACAGCTTCTCCTGCAGCCTTGAGGTTTAGCTGCACATGTGAACTCTCTTTACCTCAGTCAAGGTCAGGCAGGAGATAAACTCCCTCTGCGGACTATCAGGTGGCTGCAAAGATACAGAATCTAAACGAGATCAAAAGCCTTGGCTTTCTGAACCACCGTTTCTTAGCTGGCTAGGAAGATGTTTTTCCTTTGGCCACTGGAGGGCTTCCAGGAGCCACAGAGACACAGCTGTTGTAAACTCCCCTTACTTCACACTGATCCCAGCATCTCTCCAATGACAGACGGCTAAGGACCGAGGAGCTGTGGTCGTCAAGGAGCCCTGGGTGGAGCAGGACAGCCATGGGAGGGTCAAGTTTGCTGTGATTCAGACGGTACATAAAGGGTGACTCACACTGGAAAGCCTTGTGTAAACACACTGAAGAAACTGGAAGCGAATAATAATGCTGTGCAAATGTTTTGTCCCTAGTATGGAGATACAACACACACACTCATTGAATACCTCGGACCCTACAAGGGCCTTTTCCTGCCGAGCTACAAAGAGCCTCTGTTCAGGGATCCCCTGTTAGCTAAACTGTGAGTCTCTCCTGTAACACCACCTCTTCTGCTGCAACCTGTCGCCAAAATCCCCCTTTTTTTATTCACACTACATGCACACGGAACTTCACCTTGTATATAATCACTGCCAGTCACTGATGACATTTTTAGCAGCACATATTTTGCTATTTTCCTTTTTCTGTGGAACTACAGACTGAAAGTTGAACATAAAAGCACATCATTCAGCACCGTGACAGTGTGCCTTTTTCTTTTTTCTTTGTAGCCCACCAACAGGTCTGAACTTCATCGATCACATTGTGGGAAACCAGCCAGATGACCAAATGGTGCCCGTTTCAGACTGGTAGGTCTCCTGTTAGACTGCACGTACACTCACTGCAGACACACAGGGCAAAAGGACAAAGTAAACACACCACAAGCAGTCGCTCCACCGCTGTTGCTGGGAAATGTTGGTGCACGTATTCAAAAAGCGAACCTTACTTCTCCACAGAATGAAACATCCAAAGATTTGCTTCAGGAAGAAGCAACAAGAATTAATATAGTTCCTCATCAGTTACAGTGACCAGCAATGCTCAGCTTATGCTCTTCAATTTTCCAGGTATCAGGCGTGCCTGATGTTTCACCGGTTCTGGTCAATAGATGACAAGCAGATCCACACACAGTACAGCGCGCTGAGGTCCATAGTGGTGACAAACTATGAAGAGACCATCAAGATGCCGATCAACGAACCCGCCATGGGGAAAAAGAAGTCACAAATCCAGGTGAGACTTTCAGAGGTTTGCTCTCCAACACGGACCCCAGTGGCCTGCAGTGTTTGATATGAAAATTTGTGCATCTGATGTTATTACAGGAATTCGTGGACTATAACGGGGGACCAGGTGTTCAGCACATTGCCCTCAACACGTCAAACATTATCGAATCTGTGAGTCTCGTGTCTAATCAAGAGGAAAACTCCAAATTATTCCAAAGCTTCATGTTTGCAGGGCCAATTTTCCGCTCTTGTCATTAAACAGATAGTGAACCTGCGTGCCCGAGGGATGGAGTTCCTCTCAGCACCCGACACGTATTATGACACCTTGCGGGAGAAACTCAAAACTGCCAAAATCCAGGTGTTGGAGGACCTCGATCGTTTACAGGTGAGGCCTGCTTTTTGGCAAGGGTGATTTAAAAAAAAAAAAAAATTAAACAGACTTTTTCTTTGTGTATTCAAATCTAAAAGATCTTTGTTTTCCTTTTTTTTAGGAACTAAAAATCTTAGTGGATTTTGATGACAAGGGCTACCTCCTTCAAATCTTTACCAAGCCTGTCCAGGACAGACCAACACTTTTCTTGGAGATCATTCAGAGGAATAACCACTTTGTAAGTGACCAATTAGGCAGAATACTGGTATAACTTGTATTACTGGTAAGCAGGGAGTAAGGCTTTGTCTATTTTTAAGGTCTCTCATACCACACATGTGTTAACCCTGTTGGGCTGGAGGGCAAATATATATACCTGAGTACCACCTAGGACTAAATTTTTTAAAGAAAAAAAAATGCACCAAATTCACTGTTTACATGAAGACTTTTTAGTTTTGTTATGTCACTGAGTGGTTTTTGACTTTTTGAATATCTAAAAATGTTGCTTTTCACTATGTTTGGACATTTTTTAATTGGAAGCAATGTGATAAAACATGCTCAAAACCACTGAAACCAGATGTTGTCAATTCCCTCTCAGGTGATACAGTTTTTGAGTGACAAAGTTTCAGTGAATAGGAGACCTTTGGGACAGCTGCCCACTGTGACACTGTACCTGGCAGGTAATCTAGCCTTTACTTGTGGGATTTACAGGCCTGGGGCTCCATTTCCCACCTTCACCACCTTTCAGAAGCTGAGGAAGAACACCTGTTTACGGCTCTTGTTTATAGCGTGAAGGCTAAAAGAGCAGCACACTTGTAAAAGCTCAGTAAATCTATCACAGATCCAGATTAAAAGGCTCCCTGCTTCACAGCGAGGGGGATCTCTGGGTTGGATTGCACCCTGTGGCACTTAATTCATAACACTCAGCACCCATTCTGCTTGTTAGAACATGCACATCTTGTCATTCTTCTACAGATGTGAATACAATGCATGAAAGTGAGAAACTGGATCTGAACCACAGCAAAGAATCTCTTAGAGGAACCACCAACACTTGATCTTTTTGATTATATGTGAAAATATTTACATGATTAATTTGCGAGCTGCGGGTGAGCGCAGCTCCCTGTCACCGTACAGGAGATGTTTGAACTTCGTGAGGATATTTACTTAGCATTTGTGATTCAACATCAAAGTGTTAAACACTCTGAACGCTGTCTGAGAGAAGATCCCTAGAGCCATAACAAATGACACAGAAGAAGGCAGATCTTTGGGTAATTAGCCATCTGTGTGTGTCTATTCTTTCACCAGGGCTTCGGGGCAGGAAACTTCAAGTCTCTCTTTGAGGCTATTGAGAAGGACCAAGACGCCCGGGGCAACCTCACTGTGCTGACACCCAAAGGGCAGGCCAAAGCCTTCTACTGATTCTTTGACTGCTGCTGCCAAACCACACTGAGACTCTTATCTATGGCTGTGGATTTCAGACGCAATCAACAACACCCACCACGACTGCAGTACAGCAAACACATCCACAGTGTCGAATATCTCAGTGTGACAAGCTGAGCGTGTTATCAGACATGCTTTAAGCTGTCAGAAGATTGCACAGTGTTTGGTTAAATAAAGAAACAAATGTGGGTTGGCATGCGTGTTTTGTAAACCGAGGTGCAGACATTAAAGGAATTACTATTACTACAGGATTATTGTTGTTGAAAGAAATCATGGCAACAATATCATCACATATCATCATGATAGCTATAGAAATGTCAAAAAGTCTGTTTTGGGGCAAATAAAGTCAAAGTGTGAGTTAGTGCAGAGAGGCGGAGAGGAAGAAACAAGGTGTTGTCCACCTCTGTTATAGAAACAACTCCTACTAGAAACCATATTGAAATGCACTTACTATGAATCATCATCTTTTAATGTTTTTGAGTTTGCCCACAAATAAAGTTTAAAAAGTACTTTCTCCTGGTAGTTACACCTCTACTGCCAGTTTTAATGTTGCCATAAATATCAATTCAGAATCCCTACATTGCCCGCCTCTCTCTCTCCACGGCTTACAAAGTCTCTGCTGAGACTGAAACTGGCATCGAACATGAACACCACCCTCTGCCCTGTACCAGTGCAACATCCATTATTGTAAACTGCCCCAGAACACTGGAGAACGGCTGGAGTGCTGCAGATGGCTGGAGCAGCTGCAGACAGCTGGAGCAGCAGCAGACGGCTGGAGCAGCTGCAGACGGCTGGAGCAGCTGCAGATGGCTGGAGCAGCAGCAGACGGCTGGAGCAGCTGCAGACGGCTGGAGCAGCTGCAGATGGCTGGAGCAGCAGCAGACGGCTGGAGCAGCTGCAGACTGTTGGAGCAGCTGCAGACGGCTGGAGCAGCTGCAGCAGCAGCAGACGGCTGTACCAGCTGCAGACAGCTGGAGCAGCTGCAGACGGCTGGAGCAGCAGCAGCTGCAGACAGCTGGAGCAGCAGCAGCAGCAGCAGACGGCTGGAGCAGCTGCAGACAGCTGGAGCAGCTGCAGACGGCTGGAGCCGCTGCACCACAGTGTTCAGAATAGTTTGTAGCTTTCGTGCTGAGCTGTCAGAAAAGTTAGGGTCCCCTTATTAATGCTCTTTGCTTTTCTGTAGGTAAAAGCATGAACATGACAGAGAAGGAAAAAATAATGTGCAGGTGGAGCCATGAGGTGACACAGCTGTCTCCATGGCATCAGGTGGAAGGACCATCAAGCTGTAAACAACTGAAAGACAAAACAAAAACAAACCAAAAACAGAAAATGTGGGTTTGGTTTGCTGATTCTCACCAAAACATGAAGCACCTCCATTTACTGCATCATAGTTCACATCTTGTTTCTCTGCCATTAATTCTCATACTAGTTTATATGGGTCAGTCCTACTATTCTGTACCATTTCAAGGTAGTAACACTGTAAATAAAAAAGTCAAAATTTCCATGATTTTATGATTTCATATAAAAGAGGGCCTATTTAACTATTAGAAAAATATCCTGGTCACACAATTTTGTGACGCCCCCCCCCCCCGTTACAGGACAATCTCATCTCTATTACTGTGTTTTGAATGTAGTTACTTTTAGATTCACATTTCTAAAAGCTATCCCTGGAGGGAATGTTTTTCCCTCCAAAAAAATATCAAAGTTACTGTAAGTCATGTGACCAGAGGACCAGTGAAGGGACCTATTCAGAATAATTTCCAGTAGAGTAACAGGGAGTAAACAATTTCTATCAAACACTTTCAAATAACATTCAGTGTAGAATATTATAAGTGAGGCAACAGTAGTGAAGAATGTCCGATTATTTGGGTTTTTATAGCCGAACTTGAACAAAGGTGATTGGGGTTTGATAGTTTAGGCTACTTGAGCCAAAAGAAAATCTGTGATTATTGTAAAAATAATTTTAAAAATGATTCTGGATTCATATAATTTGTTTCTATAGTGTGGGGGTTAATAGCATTAGACCAGCTTTTCGAAATAAGCAATGGGCAATTTTTATACAAAATACACTCAGGTCTGTCATGGGGACTCAAATGGTAACACTAGGACCATGGAGGATCTTGGACACCTCAGTGAACCCACTGTTTTGTTGTTAGTTCCAAATGGTACATTTAACCATTTTTAGACATTGCATCGCTTTTATCTCTTATCTCATTTTGCTTCAGGTTCAACAAGATCCTGATTCTGAAAATAGTTTTGTCCCATTATAGCAAGTTGTATTATGAATCATGAATTTGAGCAATGTTTTGATGTAGGCATCTGAAAAATCCTTGATCTGTCAGTGTGGCTTTAACGTTTGTGAAACAGTCCTGCTCTGCACAACTATATCCAATACACTGCATTTACTCCCCCTTTATCTTGTGTACAGAGAAATCCAGCAGATGTCTGAAGATTCCTGCTGAGGCCTGTGCATTATTATAAGAACCACAACACAAATGAACTGAGCACAGAAGACTTATTTCAAAATAATTTATTTGCATATAATTGGAATGAAGACAGGTTGATACATCTGCGATGGCACCGGTCAGTTTCCATATAGAAACATTCAGTCTATACAGAAACCACTCTTTCAAACCTGGGCAATATGGATAAATATATTAGTAAATAAATATATTAGTGACATGTCACTATATTGAAATGTTCTATTATATATAAAATACAACACTATTTCATTTCTGTTTCCGTTGTTCGCTTTTTGTACACAAAGTATCCAAAATATACTGACACATCCCTTAAAGTTCTGGAGGGACTTTTTTAAAAATTTATTTATTTATTTTTACTCTATTAGAAAAGGCAGTTTCAGCTCATTATTCTTGCAAAACATAAAAAAAAAAACCCAAACACATAAACAACACAAAGAGAAAGATCTTGAACAGGATAAAATCACACTACATATTGTGTGGCATTGCTAAATGCTATTTTTCATGTGCTGATGGTTTCCGGGCTTTGCTTTCCATTAATACTATAAAGTTTTATGTTGTTGTTGTTTTTTTTGTTTGTTTTTTTGTTCTTTTTCTATAAAATCTGCTTAAGCCAAAGTGCTGCTTTTCATTCAGTCATTTCCATCTCAGTCTCTGAGACTGTTCGGACAGAAAAAGAAAACCCTGATGCTTTAGCTAGAGGACGCTGAGCTGACACATTCAAAGTGAGGTATTAGTATGAAGGACTGTAGGCGAAAGGTTCCAAAAATAATTTCCACTTCAATTCTAGCATGTCCTCTCTTGTCGGCGAGAGCACACGGTGAGATTCAAAGGATGGGTGGGAGCGGGGGGGAGGGGCACAACATATTAAAAGTTCACTGTGCTCAAGAAGTTGCCTCTTTGGTTAGACAGGTAAGAGCTTAGAGTGTTCCTGTTTAAATGAATAAGGCACCATTAAGGGTTTAGTAAGTGCTACTGGTTACACTGCTTTCTCCATGCTTTCTCTGCTCTAGCTGCAGTCTGACTGCAGATAAAATCCTTTCACATTTTCACTGAGCCTTAAGAGGAATTCCATGAAAAAAAAAAATTCCCGTTCCTCTGATCTCAGATTTTCTAGTCTGGCACCGCACGAAGAAGTCTGGGGTTAATTTAGGAAAGAAGCGCTCCATCGGGTCAACTCTGATCTGTGTGTGTGTGTGTGTGTGGTTAGAATAGGCTTTATGTGAAAGACGGGTGCATCCGCTGTAATGTCACCCGCTGATTAGTGCGGCCATAACAGAGAAGTGCAGGTGTAGTTAAGGCACTTCCACACGGACTGTGCCCGTCTTTTAAATACAGGCCGAGTTCACTGTTAAGATTTAAAAGTTCACTCCACTGATTGCCATCATCAAAGATTTTAAAAACTCTTTAGCAGAATGCGGACGTCTTATCATTCAAGGTGGCGCTTTTTTCAAGTGTCTTAAGCTTAAAAGCACAGATTGGCAATGTACATTTAACAGAACAAAGGATGATTTTTTACCACTTTGGGCAGCATTACTGTAACGAAGATGAATTCTTTCTATTTATTTTTTTCCAGTGTCTGATTGCTCCTGAGACACTCCTCAGGCTCTGCACATGGGAAAAGCATACGAAGCACACTGGTGCTCCTTAAGCTGATGTTTGGGATTGTTAGGTGTATCTAGCATGGCTTTACTCCAGTTACATTATTACCTAGTTATTAAGGTGTTTTTTTTCCCCTCGAGCTTTAGATGCTGGAAGACAAGGAGAGCGTATGAGCTCTTTGTGATGAGTTTAAGTAGCAGAGGACCGTCCCTCTGGTGAGGCCCGATCACTTTGCACTGACTGGGGGGGGGGTTAACAGCACTGAGGTCAAACATGTGAAGTAACTACTGGCAAGAGAAATGACAAAACCAAGACAATAGCTTGTAATGACGATAACATAATTCAGTCAAATCGGTTCATTTTGACAGATGAGAGAAAAAAAAAAGAAAATGATCCAAAACACTAACAAAACAGCTGCCATATTTGTAATAATGAAAACAAAGGCCCATGCAAAGCTCAGCAACCTCAGTGAATGCTCATTTGCTTGAGGGGCTGAGCATCAACCTTTCCTCTCCGTACGGACAGGTCAGACTGCCGAGAGTTTTTGTTGAGTTTGTGGGAGCTACATGGTCGTGACATAAAAAGGAAAAAAATAAAAATAAAATTACTACAGCAGTACCTTTAAGGACCTCCTGTTTGAGGCGCATTAAGAAATCTGAGCTGAGGTAGGCTGGAGAGAAACGCATCTCTCAGCTGAGACTGGACTCAGCGAAGGAAGGCGGAGACGGGAAAATAAAGTACCTCTAAGATGAATCAAGTTATTTTGTGAGAGAGGGGGCGCTGCAGAGACAGAGTCTCACTTCACGAGGGCTCAACACCCTCAGCAAGGATCATTCGATAGCTGTCACTAAGGAGCATGGGAACTTGTGATAGCATGAGTATTCGTCCTACGAGGTGATGAGGAGGAACACACAGAAGAAGAACTTCGCCTCCTTTGTAATGCATGAATTGTTTCCTCATCTTCACATATTCCTTTTAGGATATTTTGCCATTAAATATTATAGAGGGTTCAGAATGACTCTAAAATTTTACTTAATTTCACTTTTAATAGTAACGATCATTTGATCGTGTGAGGTCGGTATCAGCTGGAGAATCATCTGTATGAAGGCACTGTTGGTAGAAATCTGTGGAAGACGTGAGAGCCAATGAGAGGCCTGTCCAGCTTGGCTCCTGTGTAGCAGTGTGATAACGGGGATGCAACAAGTTCTCACACTCCAGACTCCTCTTCTGATCCTGCGGGCACAAAAACAGCTCAAGTTACAATCGGACTATGATATGATTAACAAAGACTACAAAACAATATTGTTACTATAAATGGCTTTACTTAAGACCAGACAGCTGATGATGGCATTAATGACAAAGAAGTGACACCCACCCTGATTGTGTTGTAATGACTGGCAGTATAAACAAATATCTGTGTTGCACTCAGCAGCAGGCCCCTGATGGAACCTGCAGGGTGATCTGTCCATAGAGGTCCCAGGCCCCAGGAGCTGAGGCTCTGAGTGGGCCTGCTGCACCCGTTTTTGCCACACAACATGGGCGCCGGCACAGCAAGGCCAGTCCTCCAGCCCACCGGAGTCCAGAATGAGGGGCACGGGGAGCAAGGCAGGGTGCAGCTCAGGAGGAGAGCAGCAGAAGCCTGAGCCCTGACCGTAGTGAATGTGGATGCTACGGTCGTCTTGCAGATCCAGACTCTGGTGGAAGCGAACGGAGGGGCCATCGAGCACACATCCTCCCACTCTCCCGAGAGAAGCGGGAGGATGTCCGTGTCCCTGGCGGCAGCAGTGGGGATGGAGCTGTAAGGGGATTGGGGACATAAGCACAGAAGGTCCTGCAGGGCTGCTGGGGTCATGGTCCTGACACTCTGACCCTGGGCTAGGCCGATCGGTGGAGTTTGGCTTGGGGCAGTGGCAGGGGCTGTGCTTAGGAAGGGACACGGGTGAGTCTTTGTCCAGGACAGGGGCAGTGGGTGCAGGTGTGGCAGCAGCGGCCCCCTGCTCCTCATCTGAGCCTCTGTTCGCACCCTGGCTATGCTCCCCTTCCTCGTAGTGGTGGTGTCTGTGGCGGTGGTAGTGGATGTGGCTAAATACAGTCTGTGGCTGTTCTTCAGGGCAGCCCGCTTTGTTCACCACAGAATCCAGAGACCTGGGCCGGGCCTGGGCACCAGCCTCCAGGCTGTTCCTGCGAGGGGCATGCCCAGGACCTGCTCCGCAATAAACAAACGGATCATAGTCACTACTCAGAGAGCTACGAAAGGTGGACCAGCTGCCATAAACTCCCTGCAGGGACACATCAGTACAGTTGAGAACTGAGTCACTGGAAGAGCCGTGGCATGGCCCTGAGCTGGAGTCACTCGCTGGCCCATCAGCCAAGTATCCGCTGCGCTCCGTGCGGTAGCTGCCACCCGAGCAGCTTCCTTCGTCCTGCCGGCTGTGGGCGGGCGCTCCACGGGTCTGTGGAGTGAGTGAGACTGTGTGGTGCAGTCTTGAGCTGGATGCGCTGCGCTGGGCTGGACAAGATGAGCGATAGTTGTAGCAGGACCGACGAGGGGTGTAGTGGTGGGTGGAGGTCCTGCAGTTACCTCCCATCCTGTGGGGCCTCCCGGAACCTTCTGTGGGAAGGTGGTACCCGCAGGCTGAGCCCAGCGGCCTGCTGGTGAGGAAATGTAGCGTCTGAGTGTCCATGGGAGAAGAGCCACTATAGTGGCCAAGATTGGGATAAGGTCCAGAGGGTCCACGAGGATAGAGAGGCCTCACAGGAAAGGGGATAGCATGCTGTTGAAAGGGGTGGTTGCTGTAAGGTTGAGGATGCAAGAAGCCCTGGCTTTGCTCTAGGCTCTGCTGGAGTCTGTTCCTCTGGGACTGCCGCTCTGGCCCTGTGAACCAAAGCAGCAGGTAAAATAATTACTTACAAATAAAGCACTTATTAAGAGGCATTTTAAACTTAAGATATGTTTCAGAAAAACAAAAAAAACCAAGCATGCCTTAGCTGTTGTCACTAAAATTTGTTTGTCTTATAGTGTCAAAGGAAATCAAATTTGCCAGTTTCCCGAGTTGCTGAAAACTGAAGTTTGAATCCTATTATGATGTAGCCAATAAAAGTAGAAAGTATCCCTGCAGTAACTTCACCAAACAGACTCATGCTCGTCCTCACCCATGATGTTGTGCATACAGAGGGGGCAGGTGCGATGCTGCAGCAGCCAGGGGTCAACACAGTCCTTATGGAACTCGTGAGCACAGGAGATGATCCTCAGGAGCTGGGACGAAAATGAGACGGAGGTCGTTTTAAGAATATGAAACTAAAAAGAGACTTAAATCTACGGCTACAGTCTGCCCCCCACGCGCTTCTCTTACCTGCCCGTCCTGGAACTCCTCCAGGCAGATGGCGCAGACGGGGCTCGAATTGGAGCTACTGGCTGAACCCCAGGCCGCACGGTGGCGCTGTGAGCCCGAGCAACCCTGAGAGGTGTAGATTTTGATCTCCAGTCGACTAATAGCCCGCATGGTCTGCTGATGGACGGAGTCCTGCACAGATGAGGAGAGTTACACAGTCCTTTGAATCTAATTTAGTGGCCTCTCCTACCAACACTGTTGCTCTCACTCACCAAGGTTCTGTTAGACTTGCACTTGTAGCGGAAAGCAAAGATGAGGACGATGGTGAGAATAGCCAGGACGATGGTGAGCAGGATACCAACATCATAATGTGGCTGGGAAAAGAAAAGAAGATGGAAAAAGAGCTTACATTACACACTACTTAGATCCATCTCGTATATTAGAACAGACAAAAGTTGCCTCTTAACTAAGATGATTTCAATTTTCTTCCAGCCAATCTGAGCATCAGTGCTTACCCATTTAGGCTCCATCTTGATCTCAATGACAACTTTGGCCTCCTCATTCTTGTTGACCAAATCCATCAGCTCCTTAGCATTATTATCCTCCACCAGCACAACTGGACGGGGAAGGGAGTCTGTTTCTTGCAGCTGTGTGTGTGTGTGTGTGTGTGTTGCAAAAAATATGGTAGAAACCAAAGCAGGGGGAGAAAGAAACAGCAAACTGAATGTGAAATTTCAGCAAGCTTTTTCTGTATTCATAACTGCAGTGTTAACAGGGTTTGTACACTCACCTCAGTAGCAGCATTGGCATAATTTCTGACATCAAAGATCACCGCCTGAGCTCCTTTATCCAGCGCCATGCGAGCCTGAAGGGGACAGCACAGGGCAGACAGCAGTGTGTCAGTGCGAGTTCTTGAATCAGAGTATTGGCCAAAAGGTGCAAGTTCAGTAGGCCAGTTATACAGCAGACTGTTCAGTGTCAGTGTCTTCAACCATCACTGGGTGGCAGTCACGTCATGAGCCTCATGCCTCATAAGGTAGACAAAGTGAGCTCCACCTCACTCCAGAAGCCAGACACAGACTACAAGTGTGTTAATGATGAGAACAGAGGCAGTCCACCACCTGATTACATGTGCTCCTGAAAACACCCACAAAGGAGGTTTATGTGCGTTTATACGGTTGTCTGTCTATAGACCAATTTTGTCTCAACACCACAATCGCGTGAAATTTTACTGGTGTGTTGAGCTGAGATGAAAATGAAGGCTGTCTCTGAAGATACTCGTGTACCAACCCACGAGTGCTGTAACAAATCCAGAGAGCAAGATGGTCTCTGAATATTCTTCCAGTTTGTCTGGAGAGTGAGGCATAATCTGAGTGGGCAAGAACAAAAGGGATAATTACTGAATGAAAGGAAACAGGTGCACTATCAGCTAAATGGTGCAAGTAAAGGGGATTTTGCATTGGACAGGTAGCACACAATTAGGTTCTCACAGAGCATTTTTTTACTCTACCTGAGCACTCAAAACACATCTTCATTCACCCAAGCACTTGATCTAAGTGCTTTCAATCTACCACTAACACTCCAAAGAATTCATCATAGAGCAACTTGGAGTTCAATATCCCACCCAGGGATACTTAAATATACAGACGGGTACAGCCAGGGATTGAACCATCAACCTTCCAATCACCAGATGACCTGCTCTGCCTCCTGAGCTACAGCCAGGAGATCTTAAAAATAAAAGTGTTATCAGCAAAAATCTGTATTGACAAATGAAATTTGGCAAAAAAGCAGAACTCAGAATCAGCCAAGATTCTGGTTCTCTAGTTAAACTGTGTGTGCGCTCCTGTGTGCGCTGCCACGGCTCCTGTGTGACCAGAGCTGGGTTTGTGTTAGACCATCCTGTGTGTCAGGCCTGCTCTGTGAGTATGCATTTCTGCTCTCCCTCTAAATTTTGCTTTTGTCATCTAATTGCTCCACTACAAAAGCCCACAAACGCTTTCAGCACCATCACCAAATAGCAGCTGTCTCATCAATGTCTCATCACACGCTCTTAAGTGTCTGGCATCTGCCAACGCTTAATGAGCACGAGTCATGAGTTTAAACGCCTAATGGCATGGGTCAACCCCAGCACTAAACAGTGATTCCCGGCCTACTGCTCCCGCACACACACATGCGAAACAACAAAAGAAATTCAGGTGAAAACATCATTCACTTGATCCATTAATCAAGTTAATGAGGATAATAGTGCTGATCTCTTCTCAACACTTCAAAAAAGAGAAAGTCAGCACATGACATTTATATTGTATACACAAAATGCAAGACGTCTATCACTACTCCACCTATTTCCTCATAGCAGTGGGTGCACCAAAGGCCCTGCCCATATTTGTTTGTGTGCACACAGGAGTGTGACACAATCCCACAGGAAAAAGAATCCATATAGAATTATACATAAAGGTCAAGTGGCTTGCAGCTCTGGTGCAACAAGCTTTGAACAGTAATTGTAGTACATACATCAGCCTGAAATGTGGCGTGGTCACATGATGGGGGGGGGAGACAAAAAAAAAAAGCTGGATGTTTGACATGTGGGAATTTGCTTTACCTGAGCTTCAAAAGTTCCCTACACCGCTGTGAGCCTTTATATCCTCTAATCGTGGTGATAAATGCAGGGACGACTGCTCTTGTGGTCCAACACACACACACACACATGCACACAGTTCAGACTAACTGTTGCCAGTTAGGGAATATATCATAATATACTCTACAAATGACTGCTGCTGCGGTCTTATTCTATCTCAGTATTAGTAGTAGTGGTACCACAGTGTGGTCGCAAAACCGCAAGCTACTGCTGAGCTGCAGATCCAGAAGCAGCCTGAGAGATCTCATTACATGATGAATATGAGATCATTTTAAACTTAAATGGTGCAACAAAATAAAAAACAAACAAACGAGAAAAAAAAATGCTCGTCTGACTCCAACAAGACAGCTAAAAGGACGAGCAATGCGAGGGTTTCACCATCTCCAGGTTTGTTGTGGTCGGAACTGAAACAGACAGGGGTGGGGTTAGGTAAACACCCATCCTCGTGAGGTGCAACTTGACACATGTGATTGCACACTTTTTGGCATGTGAGCAGTAACAGTTGGAGCATGGGAAATTGCTGCGACTTGCACAGTTAAGCGGCAGGGACAGCATCGATGAAAAAACTACTGAACAACGCTCACGACCACACAGTGGTCTGCTTCCATTTTAACGCTGATGGGTTTCTGGCGGAGGGTGCGGGTGAAGCTTTGCTGTGTCTTGCTGAGAGTAATTATTTCAGATGAGACGCCGCTGAGTAGTGGCAGCAGGTAATGTGGGCCTTCCTGTCACAAACACAAAGACACCCGAGGGCACAGAGTCAGAGAGAGGCACTGAGGTCATGCAGGTAAGCTTTCAACCCTAGCGACGTATAACTTAGGGTCTTATCAGGGCTGTCTCCGATACACGTTCAGCTTTAGTGACAAACCACAACTTTAACTGTAATCTTGTTATTGAGCTCGTCTGCAGCTCCTTTAGTCACAGCTGACGCCTTCAAAGCATGAAAAGCACAGATTAATAACTTGAACACTGGTTCTGATGTTGCCATGATGAATCGATGTAACCTCAGATGAACTACAAAACATGACATATTACGTCATGCTATTATTTATTAAAAATGAATCCAAAATGCAGAAGCAGTGTGTGAAAAACTAAGTACATCCTTACTGCTTCCATGGGAATTCAGAGGTCTAAGTAGCAGACAGGTGCTGATAATCAAATGCACTTGATTAACTGATCATCAGCAAAAGCAGAAGTTCGGGCAGTTTGCTGGTCTGGAGCATTCAGGTGCATGTCAGCACAATGTGAAGGAGAAAGTGATCTCAGAGAAGCGACTGTTGCGGCCCATCAATCTGAGAAGGGTTGCAAGGCCATTTCCAAACAATCTGAAGTCCATAAATCTACAGTTGGAAAGATTATTCCCGAGCGGAAAACATTTGACAGTTGTCAGTCTTCCCAGAGCGGACATCCCAATAAATTCACCAGACCATTCAACGCTTAGAGAAGCAAAAAAAACCAAACAAACCAAAAAACCCCCCAAGAGCTCCATCTCAGACTCTGCAGGCCTCAGTCAGCATGTTAAATGTTAAAGTTCATGACAGAACAATTAGAAAGAGACCGAACCAGTACGGCACGTTTGAAACGGCTGAAAAAGGAGAGAATCGAGGACACTAAGAGAGCCGCTCATAAACGAGCCTCAATGAACTGAAGCAGCGTCGCATCGGTCTCACACAACAATCTGAGAGACTGATGAAGTCATACGCAAAACCAACAGGCAACCTAATGTAAGGAGTAAAGCTTCAGATTACAGTGTACAAGGCTTCCACGCTCAGTGTGAATTTTTTGTGGTATAAGAAAATGTATTTTAAATGTTGGTATTCAGTACTTCATACTGCAACCCCTTTAATAAGCCAATCAATTCTGTGATTGGCACCTCTTATTTACCACCTTCACATTTTGTTACACACCACAATCCACAGCGTATTCCCTTCATTTTTCTGAAATCTGCTCAACACTAATCTGAACTGTACCCACTGAAAAATAAGGTTGAATAACTATACAACCACTTTTCGGCATTATCCATGTGTCTAAATAAAAAACAAGTTTAAAAGATGCTTTGATGCTGTGACATAACACGCAGGGACTTCAAGCTGCAGGAGGGACGAGCCGACAGGAAAAACTGACTCACACAAACAAACCGATCCAAAAATCTGTGCACGTCCCGCCTTACTACGAGCAGCACGTATCCGACCGCGGTATTAACCACAGCTTATTGTGCGTAAACATCAGCTGGAGCCAGCGATCTTCCCCCTCCAGCAGTGGGTGGTTTACATCCCAGATGAAGCGCGCCGTCTGCGAGCTCGGCCCGGCATCGCAGCGTGTTTTCAATGGGGCGGAAACAAACTATGCTCTTCTGATGTCCGTATTCTGCGCAGGGGACGGGCTGAGGACTTTTCCGTCGCCTGACATGATCTCTGTGCTTGTAAACGTCTCAGTGTTTGTCCTGGGTGTAATGCAGTGTGGATGGCACAGTCATGCAAGGCCTATCCAGCACACAAACCCTGTTCATCTGCAGCCATGTGTCAGTGTAATGGAGAGAAACTGGAGAGGGCAATATTGAGAGATATATTCAGGCTTGCCATGGAGAAACATCTACTGTATTATTTGAATACCTTTGATTAAATGCAGAGTGTGCGCTTTGTAACATTTGACTTTTGCATTAAGAGTTTGGCTTCTTTCTTTTTTTTTTTTTAAAGCTATCCAGACTTTATGGTTGTACTGAAAATCTAAAGTACTGTCAGGAAACTGCTGATGCTGAACTTCCTTTGCTGTTTAACGCAAACTTTATGACCTTTATGACTTTATAACTTTGGAATTGCGTGTGTGGGAATAAGGAGTGAAAGTGAAAGAGGTAAAGGAAAAAAAAGAGAGATCAACTGGAAAGGAGGGAGAGGAAGGAGGCGAGCTGTGGTGCTGCTGCATTTAAGTGTCTAATGACAGAGTACAGAGCTCCGGGCCTACAGGTCTGAGGCCGACTCTCTGCTCTGTCATTTCTCCTGACCGGCTCGGCACACTGGAACCATTACTGAGGCACCAGGACACGCCGCATGGCTAAATGAGGAGCAGACGGGGGCGGGGGCTCCTGATGATAGAGGGGGCGAAGTGGCATGGAAAACAGGTGCAGTCTGCGGCAGCATTATTATGGGTTCACTGTTTAAATTGACATCTAATTCAAAATAGTCCCAAAACCTTCGTCTGCTGCTCAAAAGGACCTAAAGTGGACTTATTATGGTTTCTGTTACTTCCGCAAACGAGGTCGTGTTTTTGGTAGCTTTGCGTGTGTCATTCTGTCTGTAAACGCAAAAGATCGAGAAGTTTTCAATGCATTGTGATGAAACTGTAGGGGTGTAGAGCGGGGTCATGTTACCAATCCATTAAAATTTGTCTTCCAATCACCAAGGTCTTCAAGGTCAACTTAATGGCCCTCTCACCTCTTCAAGGTCAAATGAGGTCAAAACATAGCAACATGGCAAAATGTTCAAATAATGGCTCTCTGTGACGTCAGCGAGAGCCGTCGCACCTCAGGTACACAAGCAGAGCCACCTGCTGTTTACATTTGTTTGTGAGGAGCATCCAGTCAGAAGAAACTTGGCTTAAAGGGAGGTGGTAGGGAGCTAAAACAGCTTGGTTCACGCAGAGTGATAACTGAACAGCCAGTATAAGTACCCACCTACCCATCCATCCATCCATCCATCCATCCATCCATCTTTTTACCTCCTGTGCTAAGAACTGCAGACAGCCTGTTTAACCTGTTTAACAGCTGAAAGACTCTCTCCATGTCTGGAACGTTTGAATCTACATCACTTTTGTGGTAGATATATCGGCCCACGTTATTTTGACTCGGTCCAACTCAGTCCAAAATGAGAGGCCTGTGTCCAATAACGGCGTAGTGTAAAATGCAGACTTGAACCCGTGTCCAAATGATGAGTGCAAAACTACGTATCTAATAAACTTTCACTCTGGATACAAGAACTGAGCTCAGTTTACATAGTGCACGTTAAACACATAATCAGACTACGTGACTGTGGGCATGTGCATGATTTCACTATCTGTGTTTTCATCATTTTAACTTGATAAAAATCCAGCTGGGATTGCTACTTCAATCAAACTGTACAGCAAAAACATTTACGAATGTAGATTCGGACAAAAATAAAGAAAAATATGGGCGCTCTGCTTGTTTCAAGTTGATCTATCCAAACTCCATCGTCCACACCGCGTTCTGAAGTGACTATAGCGCCGTTACTTTTTTATATAAACTACATGAAAATATAAGAAGAACTACACAGCCTTTGCTATAAACACTATTTAGCCATAACTCTGAAGGCATATATTTAAGTCTAATTGTGTGTGAATAATATCTGTGTGAGCTGTGTGATTGTTGGGTGCTTGCTACTGACTGAGCAGCAGTGGAGTCAGTCAGTGGAGGGAAGGGTGTGGCCCTGCTGGGTATCCATTACTCACACGGGTACTTTGATGTGGCGCTGCTGGACGGGGGTGGGGGTGGGGTAACTGTATGAAGGGGGGGGGGCAGGCATGTCAGGACAGGTGAGCGGATTCTGTGTTCTCAGGAAAAGTATTGAGCCTGAGGGGGTGGGCCTGAATCACACACACACACACACACACACACACACACACACACACACACACACAAACTTTGAATCCAGAACCAGGGCTTGGCCACCTTTCTCATGCAGAGGAGAGAGACTGGAAAAAGTTATGAACCTGATCTGCCTGTTTGGAGGTAGGAGAGGTCATTTTGAGAACTCTCAGCATTGAAGCTGGGCTCATTCTCCCTCCCTCGTTAGCAGGCACCGGCTGCACTGTTACACGCATTTGAAATGCAAAGCGCAAGGTGACAGAGGAGGACAAGTGTCATCTGATACACTATCGCTTGTTAAACACATCGAAGAGGCATCAAAGAGCTGAGCGGCGAGCGCCCACACCCCGAGGGGACAAACGAGAGTGATGTGGCCAACAGCGACAGCAGTGATGACGGAGCTGCGAGGCCCGACTCCTCCATGTGTCTTTGCAGGTGCCTCCTTAAAGTCAACAAGTCTTGCGCTGGGTTAACGGCCAGCAGAAAAGCAGCCAGTGCAAGCTGTGCTGCTCCAAAAGAACAGTTCTAGGCTGATACCATTCTCATATCTGTATAATAAATATAAATCCAGAGCCAGGAGACAGTCAGCATGAAAAATGAATGAGTGCGCAACTTTCAAAGAAAAAAAGAAAAAGAAAAGAAAGCAACAAGCATCTGTAATGAGCATACAGTCAATTCAGTTCAAGTGTTAAATAACAAATTTTGCAGCCCACAGAACATTTTAGTTTAGGTTGCTAACCACCTCCAGCTTCATCCTTCAGACTTAAAGAGCAGAAATGAGCAGTTTTGATCCCATTTGATCTGACTGAAGCCAGTAAGCATACTCACCCCCACACACTTTTTTTAAACCCTAGCACCTGACTAACCACTGCCAGCACTCCCAGCTTTCAGGGTAATACAGACACTACTGTCCATAAAGTATTAACAAACACACAAGAAAGAAGTCAAAATGGAAAAACAAACCACATTCAATGTGCATCCACGTCTACACGACCACTGGGGGGCAGCAAAGATGGAAATTTACCACATCATAAGGGACATCTGATTAGTATTGTTATAAGGCTGCAGCTCATTCTGTTTGATTTTCTGTGTTTTAATGGATTCATCATTATCTACCATCATGGCAGATTTTTAAAAGTACAGACTTCATTTTCGGTTTGACAGGAAGCAATCAGAGACTTTCCCATTTGGGCTCCCACATTTATTTATAAAAATGCTAGTTTGACTGTGTAAGATCTGCCAAATGATACATGCAGCAAATCTATGAAGATGTGTAATATGCACATTAAGTTTTCTGCATCTCATCTCCATACAAAACTACAACCACAAACTCTGGTGCATTTTAAAACACCAGTCTGATCGCTGGTAATAGGCTGCGCTACTATATCTGACAGATTCAGTCCACTGGTGCACTACAATCACTATAATTAAATAAGGCAGCATAAGCATATGAAAAATTAATTACAGCTGTAACTATCATGATATACAGCAGCACTTGACTGTAATGAGTATAATTAAGTAAACCACCTTGGTTAGATGGCAGGGGGAGAGCTGTAAAGAGGAAGAGCTGGATCGCTGCTTGTACGCAAACATACCGAACCCCACCTCTGATGCTTTCCTCTCTCGCTTCTCCAAACATCTAAATGGGCCTTTGCAAAACCTCAGCTGTGAAAGTTGCCACATGAGAAGCCCTCCGATGCCACAGAGGAGCCGCCATCTCTTTATTGTTTGCATTGCACTTAATCAAGAGATTCATCTAGCTGTAATCCTCCTCTCAGTAGGGGAAAAAAAGACACTTTTTGCAGGCTCAATAGCAGTATGTTTATAAATTCCTTCCTATATTACTGATCAGTGCAGAGAAGGTTGGGAAAAAAAGTCCTAGCCCCCCCCCTTTTTTTCTTTGGTGACTAGCTCTCACTGACGGCGGCAAAACACAGAGACTCGGGGGAAGCCAATTAGAGGGCCTTTCCCGGCCTTTTAAGAGGCAGATAATGTTCTTGTTTTCATAAAGCATCCTGTTATTTAATCAGGCCTGTAAGTGAGAGCCTGACACCCCTCCTACAGTGCAGAGCAGCCTCCCTCCCATCATTCCTGCCCTGAGCCCTCCATCTCATTCATCAGCTCTTGTAAGCCTCCAGGAATTCATTCTTGGAACAGACCGTGCAGTAAGCCGTGTCTTTCTGCAGCACAAACACACGTAGACACACACACACACACACACACACACAGCCTGAAAATGACGGCAAAATAGGTACAAAGTTTAGTTTTTTGTTTTTTTCTAAAAAAGCATCAGTTTATTTACTTTGAAAATACGTAAATACCATTTTGTGGTACTCAACTACTGCACATCAATGCAAACCACATTTTAGTTGTTCATCAGTGTTTGTTGATGAACATAAGCTCTATCTCACTTGGGCAGCTGATTACAAAAAAATGGAAACAAACAAACTTTAAGTACAAGGTGCCGATCAAGGACTCCTACATCCCCTGGTAGATTAGGGCAGGTAAGTTTACATCAGTCACAGAACTAATCAGCTAATTTGTCCACCGAGCCTCCAGAAGGGGTCGTTATATTTGTATCCACAAATGCAGTTTTGCTCTCCACATGGATCATGTGCCTACATGCAACCAAAGGGAAACCAGAAAGCTTGCACCATGCCTACAGGTTCTACATATTCATATACAGATCTCTGACTCCAGTACAAAAGAACAAAAGAAAAGAATAATAATAAAACAGTACTGGGCAAAAATACAGAGCCACCCCTCAGTTCTTTATGTTTCGCTTCCATGAAGTCGAAGTTTCTTTAAAGTGGTCTTGAGCGACAGTTCCAGGCAAATTTTTTCTTTGGACATCGGCTGCTTTCTCAGTCCAGTCCTTGTATCAGATCATTTTCAAAGGAATGTATTTTGTTTGTTAAACCACCTAATACTGACCTACACTGTATTCCCAAATGGATTCACTCGTCTGCCTTCACACACATATGAAATTGAGTAACATCCCATTCTTGATCCATAGGGTTTAATATGATGTCAGCACACCCTTTGTAGCTATAACAGCTTCAACTCTTCTGGGAAGTCTTTCCACAAGATTTAGGAGTGTTTATGGGAATTTTTGACCATTCTTCCAGAAGCACATTTGTGAGGTCAGACACTGATCTTGGATGAGAAGGCCTGGCTCACAGTCTCCGCTCTAATTCATCTCAAAGGTGTTCTTTCAGATTGAGGTTAGGACTCTGTGTCAAGTTCTTCCACACCAAACTCACTCATCCATGTCTTTATGGACCTGCTTTGTGCACTGGTGTGCAGTCACATTGGAACAGGAAGGGGCCATCCCCAAACTGTTCCCACAAAGTTGGGAGCATGAAATTGTCCAAAATGTCTTGGTATGCTGAAGCATTAAGAGTTCCTTTCACTGGAGCTAAGGGGCCGAGCCCAACTCCTGAAAAACAACCCCACACTATAACCTCCCCTCTCCACCAAACTTTACACTTGGCACAGTGCAGTCAGACAGGTACCGTTCTCCTGGCAACCACCAAACCCAGACTCATCCATTAGATTGCCAGATGCAGAAACGTGATTCATCACTCCAAAGAACACGTCTCCACTGCTCTAGAGTCCAGTGGCGGTGTGCTTTACACCACTGAATCTGCTTTGCATTGTGTTTGATTATGTAAGGCTTGGATGCAGCTGCTCAGCCAGGGAAACCCATTCCATGAAGCTCTCTACACACTGTTCTTGAGCTAATCTGAAGGCCACATGAAGTTTGGAGGTCTTTAGTTACTGACTCTGCAGAAAGTTGGTGACCCCTGTTTACTATGTGCCTCAGCATCCACTGACCCCACTCTGGGTTCCTTGTTTCGGTTCAAATCATCATGAATATAAGCAGAGGAGATCAAGAGGAAGGTACATTCAGTGAGCATCTACAGCTGCCTCAGAGAGTTCAGGCTGTGTTCAAGGAACATCAAATATTGACTTTCAAGCTCGTTAGAATTGTACAAACTGTTTTTGCTTTATATGCTGCATTTCCATTTATGTTTGACATTTCAATAAATCATTGCACCCATTTCCCATTTACCCAGCAAAATATAAAGCAGTGAGGGGTGGCTGAAGACTTTTGCACAGTACTGTATTATAATTATTGTATTATTATTGATGCAGTCGCATACAAGCATTCATTTAGATAAGATGGATCTTTTTAAGAGGTTTAGCCTGTAGTTTGATCTACAACTATGTGTCATGTCTCATAAAATGATAAGAGGATTAAACAACACCAACACAGTGATATAAAAAAATAGAAAGAAAACTGAAATGGCAATCAACTGTTATTACAACATTTTTTGTAAATACAGCTGGGGGCTCACTGAAGATTCAGCCTAAGAGGCCCATTCAGTTTAATATGGGTTCAATTATTTCAGTTCAGAACAAACTGTTGGCCAGCATCCTCCTGCAGGACTGCATGGAGAAGGCCGAGGCTAACATCACAAAAGCCAGATAATAAAAGGCAGTGAATAACAGGGCTTTTGCTGCATATTAAAAAATGTTGGCACTGGAGTACCCCACCAAAGAGGTTTTGGCTTTTCTTCTAAGAAAAGTCACGAGGACTGTGATAAAAGTATCCAAACATTTTTGAAGTGGGGCCTCCCAAAGGCCCACTTTGAACCAGGAAAAAGAACATGCATAATCATTACTTAGTGTGTAGGTAACACTTTTTATAACTTCCTCCTTAAACAAATGTAGTTTGGTAAGACTGGACAGCCAGGGGTAAAAAATAAATCATCGCTACAACAACAACAGCCAGTTTGATAGCTGTTAGCTCGATAGTTCCCCTGAATAGTCTCATTGTATCGGCCTGTACTGTGAATATGTTTTGTCAAACCCCTGTTAAAAGCCAGAGTGTTTAACTCTGTGTGTGTCTGTGTGATGGGGGGGGCATATTTGGCACAAGCCTACCTGAGTCAGAGTTGAACTGGTTCACACTGCAGCACAGAAACACGAACTTGCTCTCTCTGCCTGCAGTGTCAGACCCATAAGACCTGTTTGATGCTCTGCTCTAAACTCTGGAAGATGCTCAACGCTCGCCTGCCTGGGGAAGTAGTTATTGGTAACACAAACCTGTCTACTTTCCACTTCACTTTCAGGAGCAGGCTGCCCTTACCCAAGGGCAGGCCAGAAAAAAATAAGGGGAAAGTAAAAAAAAATAAAAAATAAAAAAAAGACAAGGATGAAGAGAGAAAGAAAGAAAAATGTAAGAAAGACAGAGAGAGAGGAGGGTGAAGGCACATGGAAAGATGTCTTTTTTATGGGAATGTTTCACTTAATCTCATAAAGGCAGCGTGAAAACCTCCATCTGTTTGCTGAGCAGTTCAAAAGAGACTCCACATGCCTCCGCTTGCTGTTATATAAAAACAACATTCTAATGCAGATCTTAAAGAGGGCCAGCGGCTCAAGCCTGCACAATGAGAGCTGGGATGTGCCAGACACGCCGATGGAGGATGGGACGGGGGAAAGAGAATTAGGTAGGTAAACAGGAGGGAATGTAAGCAGCAGAGAGGGACAGCAAAAAAAAAAGAAGAAGAAGAAGAAGAAGAAGAAAAAAAAGCAGCAAATTTTCCTGTCAACAGTCCTGTTTCTGACGCGGTCGACGTGACCTTGAAGCAGTCACAGACAGGGTCGCCCTCTGGCCTCGCCTGCCACTCCCCTCAATCAACCCATTCACCTCTTCGGCTCTCTTCTCTTCTCCCTCTTCACATTTCACCATGAGACTTACCATTCGCCTTTGTCATTAATAGAGGAATGTCCTGGCAGGAATGACATCTTGTGGTTTATTGCGGCTCCTGAGCAGGGATTCAAGGACAGCACCTTTATATTCAGGGTCTTTGAAGATAAAAGTGGGCTTTCCCCCTTCTCAATAAAACCTTCTGCAGCAGACACAAGAATCATCAATCTCCAAATAAATATAAACCAAAATATATGATAATAAATGACTTCTTTGATCCATTCAAACACAAGGAACCGAGATGCAGTGCCTCTGTAGTCAGGTTTTCCTGCACGTTGGTGCCTCTGCACACCTCCGGGCCTCCTCTCCCCATAGCCGGGGCAAGACCAGGCCCGACCGCATCTGCAAAGCTATTTTGACGAGCCACCCTTCTAAAAAACTCCAGGGTTCAAACTGCTGGAAGATCAAAGGACTAATACAGCAGTAATAATAAGTTACTGCCCTATGAACACCTCATTCATCAGGGAGAGGCAGTGATATAGTACAGTTGTAACTGCAGGGCCATTAAACACTCATCATGTGATCCTATTTGCCATCCACATGTGGAAAAACATCTTCAGCTCCGCAGGCTGAGTGAGGACGCGGGATGAACTCTCACTCGCAATGCCAAAAATCTCAACTGATAGGGAAGTCCACGCCATCTCCCAGCTCCCCTTCTTAGCAGCCAGCTGAAGGTGTCTCCCAAGCGGCTGGCATTTCCATAACAGAAATTTGGCACGGTGTGGCATCATCTGGGCTCTGTCATTCTTTATCAGCATGCCCTATTTTTAGCACAGCATTTTTGTCACATCATGCGCGGCCAACGACAGCCAACGATGAAACCCTGACCCTCGCACGCTCCCACTGAAGTGACAAGTGAGAGATGTGCTGCCCTAATATGAACGCCTTGAGACGCGAGCACTTTTCATTCTTGAATATCGGGAGCTGCCCTGTGAGAGGCAGGCGGGTTTCCCCGCAGGCAGCACATAAACAGCCTAGCGTGCATAGATAAGCTAATAAGTTAAAATGTGCATGTACACAATACACAAGCAAGATGTTTTTTGTTTTGTTTTTTCCTGCCTTCTCTTACAGGGAACACACCAGCTTACTTCATTAGTTAACAAGTGTGTTCAGCAGCTGAGATAATGTCATGTTTTCTGTGTAAACTGCCTGATTATAAGGTTCATTTGTGCAAGACTAAAGCATTTCAGTCTGCTTCGATGTAAACATGCTTTTCAGGTGACTTCACAGTGCGATTTAAGTTTTAAAAAAAATACAAGTGCAATTAAACGTAAAATAACACGCTCAATAAATTTCAATCAGTGACATAAGGCTCCAGCAAGTACAAGTGGAGGGTGCATACAGGTGTTTTAAACAGGAAGTTTTGTCGGTGTGGTCTGGCCCATTGAGCACACGGTCAACTAATGGAGCTGCAGCTCCTGAAAGCAGTTAAGGTGCTTTGAAGCAGCTATGATTTGCATTAAAAAAAAGTGCCCTTTCCTCACATGGATAGGTCCACTGTAAATAAAAGTCCTTAAAACTATTTCTAAATGAAAGAGGAAAAAAATCCAGGTAATTCTTGTATCTCCTAAAATTTGCTAGTTTTCTTCAAGCAGAAGAAAGCCAATTTGAAGTGGCACAAACTGCAGTTCCTCTTGTGACCACTTGAGGCTGGTTAAAAAGGTGAGTCACTCCTCATAGACTCCCATTTTAAAAAGCCCAAATTTACAGCATTAAAAAGCATGTTTGCAGACTGATCCAATAAACAGTTTTGGCCTCAGTGGTTAGTTTTCCCTCTTCATAACGCTGCACAGCAAATAGATTTTTTCAAACTCATCTGTTTGGATACTGGAACCGGGGGCATGACCTCTTTGATCGACAGGTGTTTAATCACTCTGCATTTTACCTCACGCTCATATTAAGCTATACAGTCTCCTTTTAGGTTGGTGCGACATGTTCAGTCATTACTGCTTTTTACAGGGTTGCTAGGAGATCCCTTTCTTCATGCATGCACTTAATATTTAGATTTAAAAAATTGCTTAGGTGAATAAGACTTAGTGAAGTTTGTTCCCATTTCCCTTTGTGTAACAAGTAAAAGTGCCACTTTTCATAGAAATACAGGACAGAATATTAGGCTGTTAATCGGGATTTAATTTACAATCCTCACACATCCAAATATTTGATAATCCAGCTGTTTCTATGTTTGGACTGCAGACATCTCAGACTGCGTTAGCACCGCATGCCTAAAGGAGCCGAGCAAGGCCCAGAACACAGTCCCTCTATCAATTCAGCGAGGGGAGCGAAAACTTGAAAGGGCACAAAAGTGAGAAAGCGGGACAACAAGCTGCTAATTGTCGGTCGCTGGGAAAAGAGAGCAAAACATCGCCACTCAAACCAAACACCGCATCTTCCAGGTCTTATGTACGTGTAGGGAGGAGGGTCAGTGTTTAGCTTAGCAACGCTGGCATCGGGTGAAAAAACCGGCAAGACATGAGAGCAGCAGGTGGGCAGACCCTTTGTGAATCACTCACACCTCTGTGGCAGCGCTGGACTGGGCTGAGCAGCAGTGATGCTGGCATCTGTGAGACTGTCCAGCCTCTGACTTTTAGCCTTGTTGTGAAGCTAAGAGGTACCTGCAGTGTACGATCTGTGCTTACTGTGCACCTGTGTTTGCAGCAGCTTTGTGCCCATTAGGTGTTTAATAAATGAATGTGCCACTGAGTTAAACAACAACTCAGCTTTCACATATCTGTAAACTTGCCTCATTAATCAAGAAGTCAAAAATGCCTCACTAAGAGATCAGCCCATTTTTTTTTACCCTTCCCTGTTGAGATTAGAGGACCTAATCCCTTCCACCCCCTGACATTTTTCTACCCTCGATGTCCTTTTGTGTCCCACCTGCTCACTTGAACATTCTGTGTGTTTTCAGCCTCTCAAAGGCCACCAAAATCACTGTTCCAAAAGCCACACGTGACTGTGAAGCGCAAAGCACACCACCTGTTTTTGAAGTGGTGACAAAGAAAAAGGAATGCACTTTCCTATTAAGCAGGGAAACGTGAAGTATTCCTCTCATTGTTGAACGGCCCACAAAGCCAAGCCCTCTGTGAAAGGTCTCCCCACAGCCATAAAGGCTTGTTCCAAAGCTCGCTAATCTGCCACCCTGATACAAGTGTACCACTAAACAGTATAGTTACTCCCACACCCCTCTCCACAAATCCCACCTTGTGTGTGGAATACTAACCAGTCTGTGACCTCAGGTGGAAATTTCCCTCAGGTAACAGGGCAGTGACGTAGTTAAAGCAGGCCCCCAGCATGAGCAGCACAAATGCAGCTTTTAACTGTGTGTAGCTAATGAGTCCAGCCCTGGATTCTTTATTGTCCGTGCTCTCTTATCAAAGTATTTTCCTGTCCTTGGACCGGCTGCAGAGTTGCCAACTCAAACTTTGTTTTCAGCCTCCTCCCTTGTCCCATCGTACAGTTGCTGACCATTTATTCAGATAGCGTGCCTTCACCCGAGCCCTACAAACAACAAGGGTGCACAGACCAAAATGACAGTGCTTTAGGTTGAAAATAAGCATTGTGTTATCCTCTAAAATGTCATGCTTAACCACTTCAAAGGTATAATATAGCACACAGATGAGCTCAAAATTCATCATTTTTATTATAAAGCATAAAGTACAAGTGACATGTAAACAGCAAAGCTTTTGAGCTTTTGACAGTAGCTATGCCAGTTTAACAAGCAACTGTTTATCCTGCTGTGCTAAAACACACACACACACACACACACACACACACACACACACACACACACACACACACACACACACACACACACACACACACACAGGAGAGTGTGAATTACTGCAAAAATTTTGCAGGTTAAGTTGTGCAGGGTTCAGATTTTCATGATTCTTAAAGTGTTGATGATGCTCTGTAGCATCCCCGAGAAGTAGCTGGCTCACCTGGCAAATCGGTTAGCGTCTGAATGCAACGGAAAGCTGCCCTCGCTATTGTTGTCTGACACTGTGCGCTTCAACCAAACTGCACCATGTGTGACTAAACAAACTGCCAGTGCGTGCCAAAAACTACAGTTCCTCAAATGGCTACAAGGAACAAAACAAAACAAAAAACAAGTCACTCCTCAAAGACGCAATATTAAATTGTCAAACTTTACAGCAATGTTAAGAAAAGCATGATTATTGGTGCTGTGGCTATAAACAACAAGTTTATAAGTTTATGGAAAAACTGTGTTTGTACATCCCGCTCGTTTTAGCCAGTTCTTGATTGTTAACACACCCAATAACCGATATGTGCCCAGCACATGTGGCCTGACACGCAGACGCACACAGTTAGCATGCAGGTGGAAACAACACCACAGGAAGAAAGCTGACTGCAGGTGATGCTAACACAGTTTGGAGGAGGGGGGGTGGGGTGGAGGTGGAGTCATGATTCTGCTTGTGTAGGTGGATTAAAGGAACGGCCTGACAAAGGTGCCCATTGTTGGCCCTTATTAAAAGCCCTGTGAGTGTTTAACATTTGCATTATCATGAAAGGAACAGCAGACAGAGGACTGTGGCTCAGGCAAATAGCTCCGCAGTCAGAACACCATCTGTCTCAAAGACAGAATAAATGAAATCCTTAGAGCCGGGCTAATCAAACTACAAATAACATCGTGACCACAGTAATGAGTGCACTGGCCTAAAAGAAGGCAGTGGGCTCAAAACTAAATACTTCCTACTGATTTATCTGCGCATTGATATGTTGAGCGAAGACGGTGCCTAGCTTTAGCACGGGGAAATGGGAGGGGAAAACTGAGGCACGGGGTCACAAAGAGAGGAAGGTGAACACAGAGTTAGTTACTTTTTAAACTTGTCATTTCAAAAGATAAAAAAATATGGGATGCAGTGCCGGGTGGGAGTGTGGGGTATCTGAAGGCGCAGCAAACCCCAGTCTGAACAGTACGACAACAAGGCCGCCCTTTCAATGTGCTGCTTGATGAAAGGGAATCTTGCTGGAGATAAGCCCAAAGCTAATTCTATATTACTTGTGAAGCAGTCACATTAAAGATGAAATGATCAAAGCGCTGTAAACCTATCCCGCAGTGAGTTGATGGAATATTACCCCAAGGATAACAAGAAAAAAAAATGGGCCTGTATTTTTTTTTGCATAGATGACTGAAAAACAGATTTTGAACAGTCCCCATGTGGCTTTCAAACTTTTTATGTTGTGATTTAGAGTTTATCTCATACTGGAAACAGTAAAAATGCGATGCTGCCTGCGTTTTTGCACGCTTCAAAGAATAAAAGAGAATAACTTAAGCTGCACGCAAGCGGTTTAAGAGGTGCACAGTCCTTGCCGGTCGATTAGCAAAGTATGGCCAAGGTTGCAAAAGTTGGTGTCCAGCTTTGACTGGCAGAAGAAGGAAACAGAAAGTCATAGTTTATCCCTTTGAAGACGACCGTGCAACTGTCTGGCACAGACAGGCAAATAATGAATTTTCATGGGAGAGGAATCAAAGCAAATCCAGGAGTCTGCTAACACTGACGCATTTCATACCAGCCAAAATGTCCATTGTGTACCTGCTGCTTTTTGCATTTACTCTCAAAAGCTGAAATAGCTTCTTTTTTCCAGATGTTCCTGTGTTACTCCTCCACTTGTCTCAGATGAGCTGGAGATGATAAAGGCGGCTGCCACTGCACTTTCAGCCAATATCTTCACTAAAAAACATGTAGGCCTGAGGTCAGCGCCGACCCCTACAGACAATAACACACAAGGAGGCAAAAACACTGTCAAGTGGACCACGAGTTGTTCCTCCATCTGTGGGCCTCCCTTGTTTTCAAAAAGCTTCCTTTTACTGAGGCTACACTTCCTGGCCTGAAAGGGTAGTGTTTATGGCATTAAAGGGTCACTAGTTCTTTATGAATTTACTCAACAGCAGCAAACACACCTGCTGTTCTAATGCTGGCAACTGCTTCCCATTAGCAAACCAACTTCAGTGGTTATCGTGGCCAAAAGTAGCTTCTTTTTAAGTGTTATATCTCATTATTTTTAATCAGGACATGGAAATTATAGCTTAATATAACAAGCTCAAACCAGTTAGTGTGTAAACACTAACATTTTCATTTTCAACTCATTTTATCACCAAAGGACAGAGAAGAAGGATTTATTCTCATCTTCTATTCATCCTTCCCGAGCAGTAAACTGTAGAAAGCTTCTCTGATCTTTCTCTGATTTGCTCCAAAAATAAAGAGATTTTTTGTATTTGGGTGATTTTATATTGTATTAATGTGCAACGCTACATTTCTACCATAGACAGTAAAAGATGAATGCAGCCATTGTGACTTCACCCACTGGATTTGGACTCCACATTTTGAGGCGTCCAGGTTAGCGCTTTGGCTGCTGCCAATCTTACATGAATGAAAAGGTGAAGCGCTGCATTATCAACTAATGCTACTTAGCTTGGTTAGCAATGATGCAATGCACAGACACCTCATTAGTGATGAGTAACGAGCTAACAAACAGAAGAATTTCACTCACCAAAACTCAAGCACAAACTTCTTGGATGGTCTGTGGTTTGCGCCTCATAGCAAACCCACACTGACAGCACAACACAGTAAAAGAAAAAATCCAGTTTATCCTTTATAACTCACCCAGCAGGATGAGTTATTTAAAATATGTCAACACACTCAAGAGTTGTTATGAAAAACTAAGCTATCCATAGACTATATATACAGGCTTTCTAACACAGGGGTCTGTGGGGATTGACTCCCTTTTGGAACTGGCCTCCAGTGGCAGCTAGAGGAGCTGCAGTTTTTGCCGCCTCTGTGATGGATTCGTGTTTCACCTGTGGAGGCTGCCCCTTAGTTTTCACCTGTGTATCACAAGCCCAGTGGCACACCAGGCCTGGTAAGGTGGTTTTCAGGTTCTTTCAGTCCTAAGCACCAGGAATTCTCTCTCATGTGCAGACTCCGATGTTCTGTCACTGCTATGGCACAATCGCTGATTACTGTATAGTGATATACCAGGGTGACAGAGTGCAACATTAAAAGGTACCCAATTCTCATCCTTACATAATAATGAAAGTGAGTTCAGTGCATGTCTGGTACTGTCTTTTGAGATGAACCAACGTAAGCTTCCCTAAAATAAAAAAAAAAAACCTTTATTCTCAAGTGATTCTCGCCAGCTCTCTATCTCCTCTGACAGCTTTAGTGATTCTCTCTACAGAAACCCAAAGGTTGCAGGTATCTGTCAAGCCACAATTATACACGCTGCATCCACTTAAAATTCTGTGCAACATGTACCAGGGTGTTTCAAAATAACCACAGAAACCTTTTTGGTTTAGTGCACTTCAAGCATGTTAATCTGATTTATTATTCCGCTGGTTCTCCTGCAAGGCAAGGAACGTGCTCTATGCTGACACACTGGAAGCAGTTCACACAGTCTCATACAAAAAAAAATAAAAAATCCTAGATCAATTAAAACTTCTCTCCCTCAGGACCATCCATTCCTCCAGCTCTTTCCCTGGCACCTTCTTCCAAACAGCAGGTAACCAGGGCAACAGCTGCACACATCAGCTTCTCCTTAGAAAGTCTTTAATTGTTGCCTGGAGGTAGACGTGTTGCTGCGATCTGCAACATGATGTGACAGAGATAATTCAGGGTTCATTTTATTTTTAAAGTTTTTATATATTTGTGGATAACTTCCAAGAACAGATGTGTGTCACAATCTGAAGATGGCAAGTAAAAATCGAATTAGCCAGACTGTCAGCAGTGATTTTGTGTGTAAAAGGAGTCCAAGTTAAAGAATGATTTCAGAAACACATGCACTTTCCTAGGCCTGTGACCCTGAAGCGGATAAATGGAAGAAAATGGATGGATGGGCTTTCCTTTCACAGATGAATACAGTATATACACTGTAGGACTTAAATGATTAATTGTGATCACCAATAAAATTCCATGTCAGTATATCTGAGCTGTTCCTTTTGAAAGCTGCATGTCAGAGGTGCAACAAGTTTCCCCTGAGAAAAACTCACTATAGAATTCCCAAACTGGCAGCGAGTCATCGCAGGAACAGCACTATTTTTAAAGGGGATGAAAGCCTAACACACGTATGGTAACGTATTCTTCCTGATCCCACAGGTGCATCATAATGAACCTGGCCATGAGAACAACAAAAGCGTCCTTGGGTTGTCCTGTCACACTGGAAGGGTTTGCCTGTCTACCTTTAGAGTCTCTGGCAATGCTGGAAACCGCATAAGGTTGTTAACTATAGGGCATTCACATCATATAGTTAAAACTATAGTTACAACCCACTAAGTGAGAAATAAACTTTAGCCTCTGAAGCTGTAGAAGTGAATCAGTACCCATATGGAACATGTTAGTAGAGCCAGTGTGACGGCATTAAAAAAGCAAAAACAAACAATCAAAAAATACTGTTTTGGAGGTGTATGAGTAGTATGAGTAGTCTCCCTTTTCTCACAACTGCATGGTGAGTGAATATTGCTTAAAATTAGGGCTACAGACATTTTGAATAACAGGTGTCCTGAAACAGGCAGGTGTACTCAACCGCTTCTGACATCACACTGATGACATGTTATCATGTTTTAGAGCCACACACATCATTACATTAGACATACACTATCAGTGTTGTTTGACTCCTGACCCATATGACTGGCATTGTGTTTGTGTCCCCAGTAGGTTAAGAAAATGTTCAAAAATCATACTTGAGTTCATGTGATCTAGTAACACGCATCCACATACCGTAAGCACACACACGCACACACACACACACACACACACACACACACACACACACACACACACACACACACATGAAAGTCCTAGTTAAAGAAAACAGGATTAATGAACAATCAGGCCAAGGAGCCTTTTCATCTCAGAGGAGCAGAATCAATAAGCAAGGCTTTCTATGAGAGGCAACAAGTTCAGACACGGGCCAAACTCAATCACTGGAAGAGCTGTTTTCACAAAACGGGCTTCATGTTTTACAGAGGTAAAGCTTGAGTGGGAGAAAGTCAGCTCAAAAAGCACAGATTACAACATTTATTCAGAGTAAATTAAGCTTGGTGTGGAGTTTAGAGTAGTACTTCTGGCAACGCCACAATGCCTTTTCTCTGAGTCACGTGTTGCTCTGTGACTTAAGCTTGAGAACCTTTCCATGGCTTCAGTGTAAACTGAAACAAGCAGAGAGCAAACAGATCGCTTCTACTGGAGCACAGCGTGCTGGCAGAGCGAGCCTGTGGCCTCTGCTTGTTTCGCGTTGTGCAATGATGCAAAACCACTGGAGCGGTGGACAGTTTTGATTCAGGCGTTTGCAAATAGCTGCAGATTAAACAGAGATTGATGGGAAATCAGCGCACAAAGAGAAAGCTTTTATTAACTTCTATTAAACACCTTTAAGTTAACTTTGTAAAGGTGCGCAAAAAACATACAAGTACACTCTTGTGTACTGTATAAGATGCAGCCTAAAGTTAACCCTTACCTCACATGTGAAACAAGTTACTCATCACCCATGACAGCAGTCAAATCCTGTAGCCATTCTGAGTGTGCCGTGTGCATGTTAATGCCATTTATTAAAGGCATCTCAGCATTTTGTTTCACATTAAAACAACTAGAACAACAAATGAAAGATTTCACCCTGAATATCTGCCAGAACAAAGTCTATTTAAATAATACGCTACAGGATTTAGAACAGCTCCACATTTCATTAGTGCATTCTCCCTGCTACACTGAATCTGAGGCATAGAAACAGTAAATAACTTTTTTCTTCTTAGTTTTTATAAGTGCAGCGTGTAGGATTTAGTGGTATCTAGTGGTGAGGCTGCAGACTGCAACCAACTGAACACCCCCTCACCCCACCCTCTCCTCCAAAAGTGTAGAATAACCTGCAGTAACTGCAAACAAACGCAAAAAGCGGTCCTCTCAAGAAGGTGTTTGGTTTGTCCACTCTGGGCTACTGTAGAAACAATGCCGGTGCAACACGGTAGGCTCCATGGAAGGAGGTAAAGTCAGGCTGAAAAGCTCGATATAAGGATGAAGTCATCCACACAAATACTGAATGTGTATTTAAGACTAGTCACACTCACCCCTAATATAATGAAAATAAGCATTAAAAAGTCCCCTTTTGTTATGGTTTCCAATTTTTTGATCATTTTTGTTTTGCACTGAGTAACAATCAAGGGAAAATCTCTGAAGAAAATGACCCTGATATTTACAGCATTATGCTTTTAATATAAACCTCAATGTCAAAGTGTAATTGAGGTAAGGGCACTCATCTTGTTGTTGTTTTCATAAGTGAATGTGGTTGAGAGGTGGTCAGCACTGCAGGAAGTATCATGGCAGAGCGATGTTTAAATGCCTAATACACCTTTTTATCCAGAGATGACCATGACTGCCAAAACAACATGTAAAAAGGGCAGCAGAGACAACCTGAGAGATAAACTTTGCAAGCTGTGAGCCAGTAAATGAGCCAGTAAAGAGCACTGAAGAGGCGGCGCAAATTGCTGCAAATCAACAAAGAAATCTCCCCGCAATGTTGGATATAAGAATCTCTGAAAACCAAAATAAAAACAAAGGATAACAATGAAACCTTATCCCTCAAGGTTCTGAGCTTCACTTTGTTTGGTTTACGATCTATTCTGAGTGTACGTGGTGCAACACGAACCCTCTGCGGCCGTCAGAGTATCTATAGATCGGCGAGGCGGGTTACATTCAGACTCAACTGTAAACAAGTCCCATCCAGAGACCACAGCTGACCCTGCACCGCACATCCCCAAACATCTGATTCATCCCCTTCAAAAGGCCAAGAGCGAACTCCTCAGCAGCTGCATGCTGAATCCCCAATAAATCCACCAGACCAAAAGCTTTGAATCTCACTAAGAAAGCGAGGATGCAGGTGGCTGGAGTGGAGTTTAGTGCAATACATACTTTCCAGACAAGCAAAACAACACACACATTTCTCCTTCCTCTCTCCCTTGCTTCTCTTGATTTCAAAGGCAATCTGCAGGGAGGAAGAAAGCACTCGGAAGCAGCAGCCTTTTGTCCCTGGGTACTTTTACATGAGTGTTTTGTTTACAGGACAACACAGTGTTGCCATTAAGGCTTTAATCAAAACTGTTTTCTGCAGTCAGCCTTGAGTGACACCCCTCTTCCCCCAATTTGGTTCCCACTGGAGGAGCAACAGGAGGAGGAAGAAAGGAGCGGGGAATGTGGGAATGTCTCTACATCGTCGCCACGGCGGGCAGCTCCTAAACATGGCTTTAAATTAGGGGAAAAGAAAACACAGGCTAAAAAAAGGCAGTCACTTAACTATACTCCTGCCTGCTAATTTGTCACCACTTGAAAAACAGGGAAAAAATAGCAACAGTTTTAAATCACACTATTTTAAAGTCAGGGCATGCCAGCCAGTGTGTATGGTAGAAAGCTTAAACACAAGGGAGATTTAGGTCAACTCCGTCAAAGTTACACATACATCCGAACCATTGTGGGTGGAATCTATGGAGTTCTGGCTGTGTTCATATTAGAGAGAAGCAGAAATGGAGAACACTCAGTGTCTGGTTCTGGTTGGCTGGCTGGGATCTGACTAGTGACAGCTGGGGCTTGAAAGCCTTACATCCAAAGCCAGGGCTCATTGCCACTTGCTACATAGCAGCGCTGAGCTAAGCCTCCCCCTACCCCCCCCGACCCACCCCCTCCTGTCCAAGACCTTACTCAAAAAGATCACTGTACTGAACAAAACAACAAGCTCCTGCCAAATAAACCATCGCCTCTTTAAAGTCAGAGAGCGGAAGGGGCACTGGAGGCAAGACGAGACGTTGATCTGTCTGCTGCCACGTCTAAGAGAGGAAGGGGTCACGGAGAGGGGAGTTTCTCAGACTGGGGGGCACGTGATCCATACCTTGTCGGGCAGTGGCAGACAGTCGTTTACCCCAGTCTCCAGTTTAACAATGGTGATGAAGTCACTCTCTTGTCGTTCATCCTCGCTTGTGTTGCAAAGAGACAGAGGATGATACTGCAAACAACAAAACACAGAGAGAGACACAGAGAGAAAGAGGTTAGCTTCCTTTTTTTATTTTTTTATTTTTTTTGGCAATACCTGCTACAATGCACACTCAAAATACACAAAGAGTGCCTCTGATGCTCCTGAGATTAGGTCCTCCCACTTCATCACAATGAGGTATGTCTTCCAAAACTTTCTTTGGAAGTGGAAGTTGGAAATGTGCCAACATAAGTCGCCCGACTACTTTGAGACAATTTATATCAGTTGGGAAACATCATGGTATAAGGCACTTTTTGGAAAAACAGAATCCCCAAAACTTTCTGAAGTCTCATTTGATGAAGTTGTTTTCTTTAGTATTACACGGGCCAACTTAGATTTAGGTTTTTGATTAAAGAGTAGATAAATGAGGAATTTTTCCACTAAGAATTGAGGGGAATAAACTCCGTATCTACCCAAAAGACAAGCTGAAGTGTGCGACCTCAAACCAGAAGCAAAAAACAAACAAAAAAAACAAGGAAAAAGAAATGTTCACAACAACGTTTTAAAAGCGAGTCTACACAAAAATGCTGAAGCTTTTTTTCACACCACTAGAGAACAACAGTTGCAATTTATGGAAGCCTTTATGTGTTAAATTAAATGGTTTCCTTCCTAAACCGTATCCAGGCTGACATCAAGAGGAAAAAGTTGGCACCCTACGAAATCAATTACATGGACGGCAGTGTTCACTCCCACTTAAAGCCTCGAGGACTGAAAGAATGAGAGATAGTCTTTGGTAGGAACATTTGATCCCTTCTGAAAGGAAGGAAATTCTGAGCTGCTGAAAGGCTGCATTTAAGAGCTCAAGGGATAGCAGCAGTGTTTGCAAGTCACAGACATGCTGTCACGGGCACGGGGAGTTGCACGGCAGTCAGGAAAACAGCATCACTAATTTGACCGGCTGACATGAATGACAGCACCCCCCCAATACTTTGCTCATAGGTCGGTTCTTACACGGATCACTCTGCAGCCCCCGTGTCCCTGTGGTTCCTCCCTGCCCTGTCTGCCCTTCCCTAGCTCTGCTGTGAGGCCATCCCGGCCTGGTTCTGCTACGGTGGGCCTCTTCATGTGGCTGTGGGCTGAGGTAATGGGGCTCCCCCTCATCTCACCCAGCGGAAATCCCTAAATTAAAAAGACCCAAGGGTGACATCAACAGCTGGCACCCCCAGGCAGGGGAATTGACGTAATGTGCTGCAAAGGGCTGGTGCATGTCTGTCAGAAGGCGAAACAGAGAGACGAGAAGAAGGCAAGCAGACTCGGGGAACCGGGGTGGGACAGGGAGGGACCGCTGGGTCCTTTGGACTGTTCAGTGCAATGGAATAAAATAAAATGGCTGACTATGAGTGTCAGCACAGGAAACATCAGCACGAATGTGATCAAAGATTTGATCCGGATCAAAAGAATAAAAGAAAATAAACAAAAAAAAAGGACAAAGGTACAAGACTATGAAGCAACTACTCATCCAGTGTGTGTGTGTGTGTGTGTGTGTGTGTGTGTGTGTTGTGGTGGTGGGGTAACCTATGAATAACAGAACAAAAGGCAGCCAACATCCACAGCTCTGGATGTCCTTCGAGAAGCCTGGACAACTATTCCTGAAGGCTACTTAATAAAACTACTCATATACTCTATTTCCATGTAGGCATGAAAAATCACTGCAGCCATTTTCAATTTTCCTAGCAAAATATAAAGACTCAAGACTTCTGCACGGTACTGCAGCCAAACAGCTGAAAGCTAAAATTAACCAACTGTAAATGACTATAAACGATAAACATGTGCAATTCCCTTTCAGCCAAAATACTGTAACAATACACACTCCTGTGCAGCGTTACTCAACGTCCACTTTTAAATCCGCTGAAATGAAAGCATCTAGAACATGACAGGTGTGCTTGAGCTCACAAAGAGAACCTGTTGTGAATTCTCAGGCCCTTGCATGTTTCCTTAATGGCAGCCACTGTTCAATAGAAAGGCAGGCAACAAGACAGCATGAACTCCTGGCCAGCCCTGCATGCAGTGCTGCCAGCTGCCTCCACCAGCCTGCATTTACTAGGCCCAAATTAGAGGCCTACAGTTGAACTTGGCCCTTAACAAAGAAAAAGAAAGAAAATAAAAACAAAAATCCTTTAATGACACTACTTTACAGATGCCATGACCTCTGCTCTTTCTTTTTTTTTTTGGCTTCTGGGAAATGACAAGAAAGAGCTACATTCAGAAGGCGGAATCCGATTTTACTGTAAAATCACAATACTGGTTTGTATCTTTAGGCTTATATGATCATGTCTGGATCTTGCCATGATATTAAACATGTTGATGCATGGGAGTGTGCAATCATACCTACTAAAGCAGATAATAATCCCAAAGCTGAGCCACGCAGGCTCAGAAGGAGTGGCTGCTTTCGTTTTCTCCGACTTTCTGATGCTCTGAGGCCAACCACCTCGACGGTCACCGCGGCTATGTTTTGCATAGCCGACAAGACTAAGCATTAACTTCTATTTTAAATATGCCCACACCACTTATGATCGGATGGCTGTGAATGCTCCCCGTGCCACCATCGGTGCCATTTACCACTTAGAAAGACTCTTCAGCTGGACTATAAACAGCAACCAAGACAGACTGAAACGTCTTCATTTGGTTTTTGTATGGCCCTGAGAAAAAGGGGCCTGGGAAACCAAATCAGTGAGTCTCTATTTCACAGGGACTAGAAACCACAGGGCACGCAAACAGTTCCCCACAGACTGTTAACAATGCTCACTCCTCCATTCCTCCTCCTCCTCCTCATCTGTCTAGATCTGTTGCAAAACTGACGAGGACATGTCCCTCGGTTCCTTTGTAGCCACGATTAAAGGCATTCCTTTCCAGCTCAATCAAAGGCTACCCCAAAAATATTCCCAGGCATGAATTTAACAGCCTCAAAAACAAATACATGGAAAGAAAAAGGGGGAAAATAAATAGTAGCTACAGCGAGAAGTCAATAATATTTTTTTTCTCCTCACTTAGCCCTGCGGATCTCCTTTTTCATCTGCCAATAATCAGCAAGAGAGCATTCTAGTTCATCTGCTGCCAGCGGGGAACCAGGCCCATGCAGTTATGTCAGCGTGCGTTAAAAGGAGGAAGCAGAAAGGCCTGCACCTCTTATCAGGCTACCACTCAATTAGCAGCTGTTCTGGTCCCAGGGCTTCTGAAGAACTGTTGGTCAATGTGCTATTTTATCAGTCAGTCGAAATGCATCCTGGAGATGAAACAAACACACCAGTAAGTGATTTTTCTATCATATGGCTCGAGATTGGGAGTGAGGAAGGCAAATGGCTTAATAAATGGAACTCAGCCTCAGGGCCTGGAAAGCCTGCCAGGTTAGAAAATATCAAGGAAGAATTCAATCAACTTCGCCACATGCAAACACGTAGATACATACACACACACACACACACCCAGTGGGTGAATACATTTCCAGTGCCAGCTGGTAGGGTGAGAAAAAAGTCAGCATGTGATGCAGATTTCAAAACGGTGACCAGCTTTTTGTTTCTGAAGCTAACACGCTACCATATTCTAAGTGACACTCACTGCTTCGTTTGTACGGCGGGTCTAATTAGACTCGCTTCTTTTGGCAGATGAGGGCAAATGTTTGTTTTAACAACAGGCAACAGGTGTTGTAGACGCTACACGGCCCATTCAAGCTCATTTCCAGCTCCATATTTTTATTCCTGGACTCTAAAGCAGCTTTGCTTGATTTACAGTTCAAAATAATCCTTCTGATATTGAGCCTTGGTGCAGCCCCTCAGCTTATCCAAGCTGTTTAAGAACTCTCCCTTTAAAGCCACCCTCCCCATTAGCCAGCCTCCTCCTGATTGGCTCACCTTTGCAAACAGAAGGTTATGATATTAAATATATTCTCTCTCATGGACAGTCAAAAAAAATCTGAGCATTGGGGAGCAGTCAGAAGCCTGAGCTTTTGGCTTACAGGGATTACTTTAGAAGCACATCAGGTAGCAAGCTTGGTTTACATCAGTGTGTGAGCGTTTGTGTAAGAGCACGGGTTAATGAGTAGGGTTAGCTCTCGCACAGCTATGTATTGTTGCTAGAGGCACCTGAACATGTGCTTGCATGTGAACCTCTGTGTGCATATGTGTGTGCCTGCTGATCCACTGCGTGGTTCTGTAGGGGAGCGAGCAACTCGGCGCTGGGTGCAGGAGTGTGTGTCGGGATGTCAGCGGTTCCTGCAGGGGTGGGGGTGGGGGGGGCGTTGAAAGCTAAGGCGCTGAGCCTTTTCTCAAATGTCATATCCTTCCCTGCACCAATAATCAAACCACACTGGCATCCACACACACACACACACTGTGGTGCAGCTCTCAGTGTCGAAGATGACACAGATACACACTCCTCAATCAGACCTCATATATCTACACTAAGAAGATTTACATGAAAGGCTGATATGAGAGCAATGCCCGGTGCCAGGGGAGCAGAGCGGAGGGTCTTCTCTCTGTCGGAGCATCTGGAAAAGTACACCCCGAGGCCCTCGCCTCTTCGCTCTTTGCAAATGCAAACGAACAGACGGTATTACTGCTTTGGTCCTGTCAAAATAAAAGACGTGTCATCTTTCCTCCCGCTTTATTGACAGTGTCAGACCCATATCCAGTAACGGTTACCGCAGAGAATGACTTGGGGAAACACGATCCCGTAATGAGGCCCAAATAATTACCACCAGCCCCAAATTTGCCCTGGGCGCTTTCTTTAAGTACGAATGCTCTCCCCCAACTCCAGGAGCGTCGGGCTGTCTCTGTGTTCTATAAAAGGGATTAGACAGAAAAGAACCTGAAGAGGGAAGAAGAGATGGTCTTAAAAAAAGGACGCTGAGGAGCGAATGAGGGATTTGGACTGGTAAAATGTCAGATGAAGGCGTAACTGTTGCTGCTCATGTAGGCCAGTTCACACTTTAACTCATTTTTCTTTGCTCTGCTCACGAGATCCTTCTATTAGATAACAGGGAGCACAAAAGTTCAACCGTGATGAACTTGCACAGCAAGGACCTGGGCTGGGTTACATAACTTGGTTATTTCAGAGCTCCGCCCCTATGTGAAAGCACATTTACATATCTGATATCACATAATTTTTCCACTTAGCGTAACTCGACCACTACTACAAGAAGCAACTGTTTAGGGGGCTTCCAGATTATGCACAATAATACGAACCTTTAGATGAACTCAAAGTGGGTGCCTAATCCACTTTATATGCTTTACAAAGTGAAATAACGACACATATAGCTGCTGCTTTTGGTTTGGGTGTACAGACAGGGTAAATAGCGGCTATGAGTAGAGCTCTCTGGATGTAGATGTCTGAAGAGGCTGGCAGTTAAAATGAATGCTTCCTGATATCAGTTTTCAGCTTGATGCTTGCAGCTCCAGAGCACGCTTAATCGAGACCCAAGTCTGCCTCTTTCAAATGGACCCAGGCATGGGCCGTCAAACTGTGCTGGGTATGGTGTATAGAGTTCACACTTATGACAGGTGCAGGACTTGGGGCTCAAATGTACTCAAGGACGTGTACACGGATGTGAAAGTATCCCTAGTATTATGGACAATCTGTCAGAGTTTGGATGGACAGTTCCAAGGACACACCCTACAGAACTGCTCGCCTGCACATGGCCGTACTGAACCCTCAGCTACAGGTCCAGATATACAGAAAACCTTTGATGATTAAGTATAATAAAACAGACCAGTAAGTTGGAATCAACGGGTGTAAGAACAAATCTGATATCATTAAAGGGGACCTCTTACTGACTCTATATTTGCAGAGAGTAGACTTTGCATGATTCAGCAGTTCAAAAATGACTTTATTTATTCTTTACTTGGCCTGGGTTCATCCTCTATCTGAAGCAAATGATTTTAGCTGCACTCTTCCTCCCTTTCAAGACAACTTTCTGCTGATTGGCTGCGTCTGACCAGTTAAAGCCTAAGAACACTCCCTGATTACAAACCTCCAGGCTGACAGCCACCCCAGCGTCAGTCCTACAGAGCACAGTGTTGCCTTTTAGCTGTTATTATTGTTAGAGCAGCTTTAGTAAATCAAAGCTAAATGACCACTCACTGCTCTCTGTGTCTGGAGATGAGGCACTTGCAGCTACTCAACAGGCAAAGTGTATCAGATACTCTGGGATTGCCACAAAAAGGAGGGTAAAGATGAAGTCGGGTACACAAAAAGGTTCCGCGGGCTAACTAATACAAACACACACAATTTGTGTTAGTTAGCAAACACACACACATTAACATACACAGCGTCAGGCTGATGGAGTGAGCCTGAGGCCAAAGCTGCGCTTTACATTTCAAAGCTCTGAGTTAAACATAAACACAGCACTTCCCTGTCATAACAAATCAGAGGCTCGGTAACCGAGCAGTTTGTTAGTGTTGCACTGATCCTTCTTCCCTGTAGACTCAGCGGCCACATCCACATGGCCTCCAGGCTTCCTCCGGCAGGTCCCTGGCCTGCGGGACAACTCTCAAACTCTCTCAGGTTCCACGACATCAGTCAGAGAGAAAACTCGCACGTTTCAAAGCGTCAGTCACTTACGTTTGGGAGCGCAAGGTCAGCTATGTGGAAATCAATTAGCTGAGGGAGCGAGGACAGGAAACTCCAAATTATGGGAGCAATACGTAACTGAACGAAAAATAATGACATAACA
>JAMQGT020003854.1:0-26364 GCA_024447675.2 Pterophyllum scalare
GGATTATACAAAATAAACTAGCTTGGATTAAACAAGTCTGACATTAAGCTCAAACACCACTTGTTAGTTCAACTTGAACTTTATAAAATTAATTACAACAGGAATTTACATGCTACAGTATTAATATACACACAGTTCTTACTGATGATATTAGTTTACATTGCCTAGTCATGGTGTAATTTACATTGCTCTGGTATTATAACCCAAACAATGCTAGCGTGCTAGTTAAATTGAGTTAAACTTGGCTTAGCATCACGGTTGGCTAGCTTAACTAAAGTGTACCTTTCCTTTTGATAAATAGTCATTAGTTGCCATTTAAGCAGAATATTAATCAAGTTATAAAACAAAATGAGGTCTCTATGTGGGTTCATGAAGCATTTCTCTCCGTACCTGGCCATTTCCCCTCTTCAAGCCCGCTCCAGCACAGGTAACTTTTACCTTTCCCCATTTTCACTTTGCCCAGCTCCAAGACGGAGTGTTCGGCAACTAATCACATGATTTTTTTTTGTTTGCTAGACTTAGTCTATTAATCAGACTGAGGTCAATGTTTTGATGATGTTTTTCCTTCTGTAGTTCAGAATCACCTACTAATAAGTGGTAGTGAAAGATAAGGTCATAACAAGGTCCTGATTAGGGAAGAGGGCAAGGCATGGATGGTACCTCCATATTTGATATTTCCATTTTCCTCCGCTTATTCAATTCAGGGTCACATGAGAGCTTGGAAGCCTATCCCAGCTGTGATAAGGCAAGAGGCAGGATACACCCTGTAGACATACTCACTCAGTCTGTCACAGAGGTAACTACACATAGTATATACAACCAATCACACCTATGGGCAATTTAGAATTACCACTTAACTCAACCCCACTAACTGCTTGTCTTTGGACTGTGGGAAGCCAGAGTACCCAGAGAAAACCCACGCAGACACGGGGAGAACATGCAAATGCCACACAGAAAGAACTCGGCCAGATGGTGGATTCAAACCCAGGACCGTGTGGTGGTGAGTGCTAAACACCTCAGGGTACTCCAAACAAACATCCCTTTTAAAGCAGTCTTTAACAACTACCCCTCGTATGGGGCTTCGCCATTACAAGCTATTATCGGTATGCCTTGAAATGTATTTTCATTTTATCTATTTGTCAGAGAAAATAAAGGCATTATTATAATTAGATACAATTACTTGAAATTATGGAATATTTCATATTAAAACAGTAAACATAAAAAAAGCGCTACTGTGCAGTTCTGAAAAGAGAGATATTGCACAGGGAAAGAGGAGAAGAGGTGTTGGAGTAAAACAGATTAATTTCAGACAGAATCTCCTGCAGGGAGAAGGATTGAAAGCAGGAAGGATAAAAGAAAAAGAAGACATGCTCTCAGAAGGAATAGAGAGAGAGGGAGATTAAACATGCATTCAACTCTCTCAAAGGGCTGAGGTGCTCTTGAAGAGTGTGTGTGTGTGTGTGTGTGTGTGTGCGCACGTGGGTGAGTGCGTGCGTGTGCGTGCGTACGTACTCCAGAGGATGCATTCAAGATGATGTGACATTGCTTATAGCAGACATGTTTGCTGTTTCTCTGCCTCAAAACCCGATCGGTAAGCACTCCGCCATCCACCCTCAGTCTGAAGGACAGCAGTGGAACCCCAAAGGTTAATAGGAACCCTTCATTACCATAAATCTTATCAGCTAAATGAAATGGAGAGAAGGACCCCTGATTTAGTCATCAGCTCTGCCGGGCTAAGGGGAGACACCCAATCAAACCTCTGGAGTTTATTGGTCTTTTTTTATTATCTAAATGTACTGGCACATGAGCAGGATGGCAGAGGTGACAGCCTGCAGCAATAACAACAAAAGACAGCGGCCAGTAAAAACGCATTGTTGGTTTGGAAATGAGACCACTGTCATCTCAGCAAATAAAGTGTCCAGACAGACCTTGTGTGTTGCTACAAAGAAACACATCTTTGTGTCCCAGTGAGCAGGGGAATGTAGTGAGACTTTACACTGATGTCTGAATAAATCCGTTTGAAAAATCTCACAAGATCAGCTAATCAAGTGTATAGGCAGCAGGCGTTCAGTGGCCCGTTTTGACTGCCTAGTTTGATTGGCAGCCTGTGGTGATGACCACTCTGACGCTGATCACAGCCAGGCCAGCACTGACTGAGCATCCACACATACTCAGAGCAGGATGTCCCCCATGTAGAGGTCAAGTATGGCTGAGTATGTACATTGCCTGTGTGCTACTGGAGGGAGATAAGGAGAGGTAACTAGAAAACACAGAAGGAAGTGTAAATCAATATCTAGGATGGAATCAGCTGGTTTGTATTTATTCCTGCTGATGTGTTGATTAGCTGCTCTCTCTCCCTCTCTCTCTCTCTCTCTCTCTCTCTCACACACACACACACACACACACACACACACACACACACATGCCATCTATCCCTCTCTGTGTGTGTTCTCTCTGTTATTAAGGTCTCCATGTCTGATTAAGCGGGCCGTTCACCCAGCCCCTGGTTAGGACTAATGCTAGGCTGTATTTCAGCAGACACCATGACCAATTGCACAAAATCATTCCTCCAAGTGTGAGTCTGTGTCTGTGTGAACCCACTGGAGAATAATGGATAGCCTGTAAGTGCTATTCATTAACATCTTCAGATGAATATGTTTGCATTATTTTAACACCGTGTCCTGCTGCGTGCTGGAGTATGCATATTTAAAAGCATGTCTTTAAAGGTCACTGGTGAATGTGTTTAAGTATGCGTGCGTGATAATGGTTATCAATACGCTAATGGTTGTTGAGAATATAGGGCGGATGTGTATGTGTGTACATCCTGGTCGCTTCTGTTCCCTGGGAGAAACTCAATACCACTCCCTGCTTCTAATGAGCTATGGGACCTCATCAGCATTAATACTACATTAGTCTCAAATAATATAAACACATCAGTGCACATCACACGCACACACATCCACATGGTTAATATAAATACAACCCACTGCCGCATATGCACACCTGAGCAAATCCAATAAAAAGGTAAACAGTTAATAGGATTAAAAGGAATTATTAAACCCCACTGTAACACCAATAACACAGCAGCACCCCGCTAATAATCTTTATAGACCGGATTTGTTTGGATTAATCCAAAACCATGAAAAAGCTTAATTCCCAGTACTATATATTTTAAAAGTCACCCAAAGCACACAATTACAGAGCCGGTGTGATGGCACAGATGCGCTTTTGTGTTGCCAGATTATTTTATAACTGTCCTACAATAACTCATATGTTTGTCTCCTTCCATAAATGCATCACTTAAACATAAGACGTCACTGCTGCGGCTCTTTTGGGCCCTGTCACATTGTCAAATTTTGTTGAAGCCATCTATGTGAGCCTACTATACGTAAATAGATGAGCCGATAGCCCATTAGCTCCTGAAGCATTCTGCCATCAGCCTGCAGCATTCAGAACCCTGTGGCTGGCTCATCTACTGCAATCTAATTCTACTACCACAGGGAGAGGAGAACAGAGGAGAGAGAGGGGAGAGAATTGTATTGTGACAGAGAGTGGGAGGTAAAGGGAAAAGAAGAGGAGAGAGAGGGCTACAGAGAAGGAGAGCGGTAGCTTAATGCAATAAAGCATGTAGTATTGACATCTTTCTCGTGTCTATTGATTCCCCATTATGTTGCTAACAAACCCAGGTTGACATTTTGTCATTTGCAATCATGTTAACACTGCGACTTGCACGCTCCCCTCCACAAACCGATCTATATCTACACACACTGGTTTGCACGTGTGTTCATGCTCTTGCACACACACACTCACTCACTCGCTCTCTGTCACATACAGAGAGCAAATGGGTAAGCACATGCACGATAGAAGACATGCCAGCGCGGCATGTGGAAATGTCTTAAAAGTTGGCAGCGAGCGCAAACGCAGAGCTGTAGACATGTTGATTAATGGATTAAGACTGAACATTTTATTGGAATACACTGAAGGAAATAATAACATCAGACTGGCCCTACAGTACACGATCGGGAAATGTTACGAGGAAAACAAATATCAATAACTATATAGTTAAATGTTACTCAGTCTGAAATGCAGAGGCAGAACTAAAACAACTTACAAGCTTCTAAAACCTGAGGAGCGTGTGTGATCATACTGTAAGTGCATGTGTGTGTGAAAGAGAGAGATTCGGAGAGTATACGGTAGAAGATGGTGGTTAATGGTGTGTAACAGAAGGTGCATAGCTGAGATGAACTGAATTTAGGTGTGTGTGTGTGTGTGTGTGTGTGTGTGTGTGTGTGTGTGTGTGTGTGTGTGTGTAGAAGAGTGTGTGAGAGAGAAGAGAGAAAAGCAGTCTCCTTGATGTCCCATCATATCACATCATATCATATCATATCAAGCTCTGCACTGTGTGGGGAATCTGTGGTTTCTCCTCTATGTCTCATTAAACTTTTATATACCAGTTAATGCTGATGGCTTCACAAAACACTTTACTACACATACACACATATACACACAAAAAGTTCACACAGCAGTGGCCATGACCTGTACCTTCACAGACACAATGCCATTAAAAATAGAACAAAACCTGGATCAGTTACAGCAGCTTGCTGTCCAGGTGCGAACAGCCTAACATGCTTGTTTTATGGTACTGTATATGATGGTCTGCCTGTTTCATGACAGCGTGTATGTGGGTGTGGGTGAGCCCCCACAGGGGTTGTGCATGAGTGCTCAAGGCCTGTTATAACATGAAAGAGAATCAAAACACAGGGGGCTAAAAAGGGTCAGGTGGGGCTGAATCTAACGCTCCCGCCATGACCTTTGACCCCACACAAGGCTCTAACGCAAAAGAGTCAAGGAGCTGCCACCAGTTAAAAAGACAAGTTAACTCAGAGGTTGAGTCAAGAGCCCTACAACTACCCAGACAGCAGCGTGCATATGTGTGTGTAAGAGAGGGTATATTAAAGACTCCTTGTGGACTAAGTGAAAGCGCACTTCTGTGGGTGTGTCCACTCAATCTTAGTATCTTTAATACTTTCAGATCCTTTTATTTGTTGATGTACAATGAAGAAGCAACTCCGGTTTTAGTCCTCAGATGCTGAACTGATCCAGTGCTCCCCTGGCAACAAACCCTCTGAGTTCAGAAAGGACAGCACCTTGCACTATGTTATCAAACTGGAATAAAATCAGCATAGCATTGTGAATCGTGTTATCCCACCATCTAAGGAATTGAGCAGCCTGTGTACACATCCCATCACACTGCCTGCTTATTCAGATGCCGGCCCTGGCCTGGGACACTGCAACATAATGGCTCATCCTTGGTTTACTCTCACCTCTCAAGCTCAAACTGGGTTTTCCTCTCCCTCCTCGTTTTTCACTCTGTCATCTGCTCGTACTTTCACCCACTTCTCTCTCTCTCTATCCACATTTTTTTTTTATCTCATTCTGACATTCGCCATTTTTCAACGCGCGGAGACCGAAAAACTCCTCCTCCCCGGTCCCCGCTCCTTTGCCTCTTCCACCCTCCAACCACTCTCCCCTCTCTTCTCCGTGTATCTCTCTAGAGATATGGCAGGTAACAGGTCCCTTTCATCCTCTACACTCTTTTTCTGTCCCCTTCTATCACCTATCCCTTCACTGTCACACACTGTGCACTGTTGACTGAGTATGTGGAGTAAGGGTGAAGCCTGGTGCCTCACAAATCAAATGGGCTTGAACTGATCTGGAAATGAGGGGAGACCTGGGGACTGGGCCTTTAAGAGCTCATCCACTTTCCAAGGAGAACTTCAGACACACAATTTCATACAAGTTTCTCTATGTATATGCAATATTTAATGACTAAGGTGAACCAAAAAATTGCTTTTGACCTCATTTTCCTCCTTTTGCATCATTTCCCTATACAATGCAGTCCTGCAGGAATGCAGGGCCAGCAAAGATGTAAACGGGGTAAAGAGCTAAGCAGCTGTTGCATGTCTAGGAAACAGTCGATGCTAGACTGAGCAAGAGCTTTCTCACAGCGACACACTGAAGCCGGACTGGCTGCTCCCACCATGCGTCCATTTCTTCCACTTCGGCGCAGATGAAACGCAGACGGTGCCCCAGCCTCAGTCGGCACTCCCCCCATCCCCCCTCCCCGCGACTCCACACTCCCTCTTCCAGTCTGCTCTCAACCGTGCAGCAGCCCAGGCAATGGGACAGAGAGATGTAATCACTCCAAGCCTATTTCTAGTAGTGTTTACAAAGATGCAAGCCTTGTCAGTTTAGCTGCAGTTGGACAACGCAAAACGCGCTCACCACGCAGAATCAGAGGGGTTCCGCGAGCTCAAAGCCGACTCACAAACAAGTTATTTAGTATACGTTAATAAAGCACTAACACAAAACACTTGACTGTGAAATAAAACGAGAGAAAAACGGCGTGTCCCCAGTCTCCTCTCGTATGTTGTTACTCCTCCGTGCACCTACTCTCTCCGTCTATCTCCCCTCTCCCTGCTTCCACCGGCCCAGGAATCGATCTCCGCAGGATCGATAAGTTGGCATGAATATTCCCTGCCTGCCGAGAGTCTAGTTGGGGAGAGTCGGAGGCTGAGGCTCAGGCGCAGGCAGTGGAGAAGAGGGGAAGGACGGTGACGGAGACGGGGAGAGAAAAATAAATAGCCTACTCGGAAATACGAACGCACAGGCGGCGTGGAAATTAACCAACACACGGGTGGAACAGTGGCGCATCATCTCACTGAACGGAAAGCAAAAGAAAGGACATTTTACGCAATTAATTTTCAATCAGTCTGGACAATGCAAAGCGCCCGGGACAGCTTCTCTGATTTTTATCAGCCGCCCCGCAAGTGCGGAGGACTCTGTTTAAGCCCTCAAAAGGAGCTCGAGGTGTGTGTGTGTGTGTGCGTGCGTGTGTAAGTGGGTGTGTGCGCCACCAGCTCTGCCCGCTGCAAGTGCATCGGCACCGTGCAAAGCGGGGCGGGTCTGCGGGGCTGGCCGACATGAAGGAGGTGTAGCAGGGAGAAGAGAAAAAATGTCTTACCGGAGTTGGAGCGGGAGAGCCAGAGGGGATTTGAGACGCCAGGCGTTGAGGTCAGGGGTAGTTCTCTGAAACACGAACGGCACCGGCAAAGGAACAAACATGATCTTCCTCCGGCTTCTTGTTTTGATGCAAATAATCTGTCAGATGTACTGTAACAAGCTCTGTCCTCCTCTGAGGCTTGTGTATCTTCGTCCGTTTTTCTGGTAGACAGCTTTGGGGAAATATTTGGTATGGAGAGCTCAGCACATTCGCCGTTAGGTGTGTACACATGTAGCCCCAGCTGCGCACTTTTATTTACATTTGTAGACTGGTGCTCGGCATTTGTTTTGGTGTAAATGTGCATAGAAAATAGTATATATGTAGGATGGTCCCTTGAGTGCAGCAGTTATCTTACAGTCCAGACTAACACACAGACGGACAGAGAGACTGGAGCTCACTTCTGCAGGCTACAGGAAAAGTTGTGTTACTATAACAGGCCTATTCTAAGTAGCTTTAACAAAAAGGCTGCATGTCACCTGTCTGCCGTTGATGCACCTGCGTCTCTCTGTTACCTTTGCTCTGCTAAATCGTTTTCCTTGAGTAAACATAGAGGCCCGGGAGCTTATTTTATCCCTCCCCTTCCTCGCTCCTCACCAGTTAGTGTTTCCTGTAGGTGTGAGGAGGCATGAGAACAGTCGCTAGCCTATTCCTGTAGCATCACCGGCCGGGCTTGGCTTTGGTATTCGCTTTGCAGTTTAAAACACCACAACGGGGATACATATCAACAGACACGACAATGCAAAAAGAAAAAAGAAAAAAAAGAGGGCCAGCAGAGTTAGAAAGTCTTATTTGGATTTCTGCACTATTTGGTTTGATCTACTGTATTTGGTCTCTAGCTGCACGCGCTCCTTCTCTTCTTCCCTTTGCATGGAGGCTACATGTAAGACGTTCATCCGCGTGGGCAAAGCGGCGGCTCGCGTTCAGAGCATTTATTAAAACAGCCTCATTAAAGGCTTCTGAATAAACAAGTGTGGGGGGGGGAGAGAGAAAAAGGGCTGCACGGACACAAACACACACACATATACACACACAAACAACGCGCGCGCGCGCTTGGCCCTGACGCTCCTCCTCCCTCGCTCTCTGTCACAAGGCAGTAATTAAAACGCAATCAATCGATAGATAAATAAATAAATAAATACGGCGGGTAAATAAATAATTAAAAAAACAGAGTGAAACACACAAAAAAGAGCAACGGAAATAAGAAAGCGTATCTGCTGAAATCCGAATTATGGTGTCGCGTTTTATCGGAACACTTGCCTATCTCCGTCCATCCGTCTGTGTGTCTTTTTTTGTATGTCTGTTTGTCCCCGTTATTATTTGGGAACCCCAACAGCTCATTCGACCCGGCTCCCTCCAGGATTGTAGCGATCTGCCACTAGGCTGGCCGCAACATTGAGGCGAGAGAGGACCCGCTACTACTCACACATCACCACCCCACCCCCGCGCCTCCCTCCATCCCTCAATCCCTCCCTCCTACATACCCACCCACCACCTCCACCACCACCCACCCCATCTCCCTCGTTTTCACTACCGCTGCAAAAGGTATCCTGTATTGATTTCTGGATACCCCCCTCCCCTCAAATAATACCGGCTATAATGATGCCAATGGTGATCAGTGCATTAGTGCCGACCTCCTTGGAAAGGGATGAAGACTCGATACGAGAATCCATGGATACCTATAGGTGCTTAGTGTTAATACCTACTAGGATACCCAGCATGCACTCAATTAAGTCATCTCATCACTGCTGCGTTTAATAAGCCCTCCTGAGCGGAGGAGGGTCTATCATTATTCAGATAGATAGAAAGACAAGGGCGACCACTGCTGTTCCAGGCATGAGAAAATATGAAGCCGGCTGAAAACACAGTACAGTCTGCAAAGTGAGATGAAAGCAGTATATGCATGCTTACGTGCTTGCATTTTAGTTTGTACGCAGGAGACAAACAATACATAATAATAATGATGATAATGAACAAGACAGCCCAGGTGTCCGGGGACGAGCTCCTCCATTACAAAGGTGATCACCGCCAGCCCTCGTCCACGCATGCCGGCCTCCCTTCTGCCCTCTCCCTCTCCCGGCTCCGACATGTTACATGCTGTCAATTACAGGCCAACATCAGTCAACGCCGCGCGCTTACACACCAGATTATTGTCGATATAGATTTTTAAATAGAAAAATCTATACGTTAAACATTGCGGTCAATACGGGCAAATCGATCGGAATGAGCGAGCTCTTGCTCCTGTTGGGCCTCAGAGCCCCATCCCGCAGGACTGTTTATGCCTGCTCACTTAATGCCGTGGGCGATTAGGCCCGTTTTAATGGAAACTGCACGTGCAATAAATTACTTTCCCATCATCACCAGACTTGTCATTTACTCAGTCATCAGCAGACAGGCCATATTGCCAGAAATGTGATCCGCACACTAAAACTGGCATATTCCTAATTATGAAAAATGTGTCATCCTCTGTAGCAGACAACCTGGTTTTATTGTCCTTCTCCCTCTGCTTCACATATGACAGATGACATCCGCAGGTCCAGTGAGGAAGAGGAGAGAGGAAGGAGAGAGAGAAAAAGAAGGGAGAGAGGGGAAGACAGAGATGGGGAGTAAGGAAAGGAGGAAGGAGAGAAGTGGAAAAGTGGAAAAACTGAGAAACAGGAGTAAGGTGGTGGAGTGATAGGAGAGAGAAGGAGGAGATGGTAGGTAAGGCAACAAGAGAGAGGAGAAAGAAGGAGGGAAGGGCGAAATGGCTAGTTGTCCTTCAAAGACCCCCTTCTCTCCACAAAGGGAGCCATGCGCGCCCCCTTTCCCTCCTCCCCACACTCCTTGCCAGACAAAAGCAATTATTTCTTGTAGAATGTAGTGTGGTTGTGCGCGTCTGTGGAAGAGAGGGATGGAGGGAGGGTGTGTGAGATTGAAGGAGGGGAAAATAAGATGGTGTTGGAGGGGTGAGGATGAGGAGGATGGGGGGGGGATGCTAACACATACAGCATCCATCCATTTGTCCTCCATGCGCTCTTACTTACCAAACTCTTCTTTTTCTTCCCCCTGACATGGCCACAAAGACACAGAAAACTATCAACTAGGCAGTCACGGATTTAAAAACACGCCACCATCAAAACACCTGTGTGGATTTCAGGTATTCACCAGACATCGGATGATGAGTGAATCTCCTTATTCTACAGCAGATGTAAGACCCCAAAAGTTTGAAGGTAGAAACAAACTCTCGTGTCCTCTCGCTGACCGTCTTTCACACAAATTCAGGCATGTGCAGAATTTTGATTTTCACCCAATTAAATTTATTTTTCCTTATCATGTCTGCAAAGGTTTGAACTGTTTGACAAGTAAAATACACACTGAATACAAAGGCTTCACTACTTTGAGATTATATTCTGTCTATCTGTCTGTGCTACTGTCTATCTGGGACAGACCACCTGAATTCAGCAAACTCCCCCCTCAGTGTGTTTCTAGCTTGGTGCCTCTGAGGCCCCTGCAGCGAGGTGGGTGCTAGAGTTTCAGTCCCCAAGGGACCTGGAGAGACCCACAACCCTAAAGAGAGAGAAAGAGATAGGGAGCGAGAGAGCTCCCCTGAGGGGCCGCTCCAGCCAATAACCCCTGCTGGACCGCTTTCATTGAAGGCCCATGGTCCTGATTGTCCACCTCCCTCCCTATCAAGCCTCCCAATCCATACAGAGATACATATAGCTGGGTGCATTGTTTTCTGGCTGTATTTTTGCCCTGCTGTATTGAAAAATCTCTTCCAAAATTGTCCCTCTCTCTGTCTCTTGTTTTGCCTCAATTTTTTTCAGAGCGAAATACTGTAATGGATGTAATATCTAAAAGCAGATACTAAAGATAAAGTTTCACAATTAATATTTTGCTGCAGAATGATTATTTTTAAGTACCAAAGAAAGGCTAAAAGTGTTTGTTTTTGTTATTTGTATTCTTCAGTTCTTTCAGAAACTTTTTTCCCTTTAAATTACAAAATAAATGTGGCTTCTGCTTATAATATATTGCATTGAATTCACAGATTTTTCTACATTACATAATGTCTGTGCTGTATATTTAGAATTTATTACATTTATTAAAAATCTAATACATATTCATCATTTGTCATAATGTCACAATATTGATCTATCTGTTAAACTACTATTAAACTACTGTTAATGCAGAAAAGACACTATTAATTGATTTCCTCATAATGGTGAACACACTTCTCTGCTGCCCACATTACCCAGTAATTTCACCACAACTAATCCTCGTGATTATTTAACAAATGAAATGTAAAAGAGTAAAAGAAAAGTTTATAAAGCAATGTCACATTTGAAAATCTCCTGAATATTTTCAGAATTTATTAAATATTAATGGATTCAGTTTGACAACATTTCATATTCATAATCAACATTTTATAATCTGGTGGGTAATTTTTTTTCTTCTAAAAATCACTTTGTTTGCAGCTGGTAGTTGGTTACGTAGCTGTACTCACCTACAGTAGTCACAAGCAGATTTATTCATAGAAAGCAATTTGTTCAATTTCTCTCCACAAAATGTTTTCCGTGTCATGTGCTGTAGGTCAGGATGTGGCATGAAAAATGTATCCAATCAGAAAGAGCCAAAGTATCCTTAGGCTACACATTAGTCACAGAATGGTCCATTCATTAGTCATATTGTTTATTGCACTCTTGGTAATTGCCTGTTCTTCATTTTGAATGATTGATTTGACTTGTTAGAAACAGAGTTTGAATATTGAACATGATTTTTTTTTTTATTATAAATGATGACGCAGAAGAAAAGGCACCATGAAGTTTTAACCAAAAAAATACATACATATTTCTCCTCTGTGAAATGGTGTGTACTGATCAGACAGGACGTGTGTGTTTGTGCTCATGCTCCACTCTGCGTTTGAGACCCTGGCTCATCCGAGGGTGTTTGCGGCCATGTCATGGTCATAGTTAAATGGTGATGTCATGTTGACAAACGAGCTGGTTGAATTAAATTCTCACTCATCAATAGACAGCGTTGGTCGGGAATCAATAGAAGCCAACGGTGGCGTTACTGGCTCTGTCAGTGGCCTAACAAGGCCCTATTAGAATGGACAACACTCTCTCTCTCTGTCGCCCTGTCCCGTCTTATCCGGGCAGCGCGAGGCATCAACACACTCCTTTCATATCCTCTCAGCACACACACACATCAATAACAGATGGCAAAATGTAATATTCACATAATGCCATGCTCTGACATGATGTATAGATTTGTCAAGATAATATGGATATGATGCATGGGTTTTTATGAGGTTTGTTTTCTTGGTGTCTTTGTCAGTGCGTGTGCTGCGAGTGGGTGGGCAGGTATTGTTTGTGTATCTTGGTTAGTACCAGTGTGTGGGAAGGCAAGATGTGGTGCAGGCTTTGGATCCTAACTGCAGAGTTCACAGCCAACCAAGATTCAATCAATCCAAGAAGATACACACATACAGGTGAGGAAGAAGTGAAGTGAGCTGTGCGAATTTGTGTGTGTGTGTGCAGAAGTCTCACACACACACACACATGCTCACAAAAAGTACCAAATGTGCATTGAGAATGATAAAAACTTCACATGCACACTCACGTACACAGATACACATATGTTGAAACATAAAATACACACAAACTCACACAAATGATGACTGTACACCACAATCTCCAGCCTTTCGCCTTCCTTTCTCGCTTTCCTTGCGCGAACAAGCAGCTGATCCAGCTAAAGCCCATGTTCTTTCTGTATTCCTTGTCTTTTATATTAGTTTTTATTAACTTTGCCTCCCCTCTCTCTGTCAGCACTCTCAATAATCAATGCTGATATATTGCCAATATCCAGCTCAGTCCCTCATGCCATCTTTCACTGAGGCTCCATTATTGGGGGAGATTGGCCCAATAATAATGATATTTATAACAGATATTTATTATCTGGGTTTGTGGCAGGCCTGTGGAAGCCCCCTGTGCACACGCACACACACACACACACACACACACACACACACACACACACACACACACACACACGCACACAATCTCGCTGGTGCTCTTTAATTTACACTGGTAATATCAGCCGATTATTCCCCATACAGATAGTCTAGGGTTATCAGCAGAGTTAACACACAGTGGCTGCAATGTATTCACTCAACAATATAGAGTCCACTGCACCTGTATATGTGTGTGTGAGTGTGTGTGGAGAGCCGAAGGTCCACCTTTGGCAGCCTACCGACACTGAGCAGTGTTTAGAAGCCAAGGGAGGGTTGATGGGATGGGTCAAGATTCAAGCAGTGCTTGGTCAGGGGAGGGGATGCAGGAGAGAAGGGACTGGACAATCTGGCCTCTCGCCCTCTCCACCCCTCCTCCTTCTACATACACACACACACACACACACACACACAAAATCCAACCCCCCCAGGCCTCATCTACACCCCCTCCATCTCCCTGCATCCCTCCAGTAGCCAGGGCCCCAGACGGTAATCCACCCCAGTGCTCCTCATCCTTTCATGTATTGATTTCCTCTCCTGCGCCACGGTTACATGTCGCACCCACGTCATTGGGTCTCGGCTGCTTCTGCTCCCACCCCCTCCCCTCTCTGTCTCACCCATTACCCCACCCTTACCCCCCACCACCACCACCATCTTCAACAACAACTAAGGGGCTGGATGGTGGGGGTGAGGGGGTTGAGAAGGGAGGAAAAAAGAGTGAGAGTGGACTAAAGGGAGGAAAAAGAGGGCAGATAAAGCACTGCAGTATTTCAGTAAAGCAACCAGCATTTTACAGGGATAGAAACAAACAGGAGAGGATGGAGAGAGAAATAACAGGAAAAAAAAATCTGCCCCTGGGGGCCGCAGAGGATATTGTGAAAATTATCAGAGTGCGACACACGCTCGAAGTCCACAGTGAGAGATTTATTTCGAATTTGTCTTTGACAGTGAAATTCATCACTGAGTAGGCCTGTATCTGCTCTAATTTTATAGGTGCATTTGGATGAATGCGAGAAGCCAGAGTCCCAATTTGTGGGAGATAAATCTGAAATTCATTAGCAGAGCTGTGATGACTGGTTGATCAATCAGTCAGTCAGTGGGCAGAAAATTAATTGGCAACAATTTAGATAATCAATTAACAATTTTGTCATTCTCCAAGAAAAAAAATGAAACAATCATGTCTTTCATTTTATTTCCTTATAGCTTGAATAGCTTTGGGTTTTTCAACTTCTGCCACCTTTCACTGTTTTCCAAGGAGAAATAACCAACAGCTAAGTCCAATCATCTCAAAAGCTTGAATGATCAGAATTTATACAATACAATTCAAAACTCCATCAGGTATAAAGTTGGAGGTGTTGTCTTTTTCACAACCTACCAGTATGAATTTGTATTTTTCAATGCCCATGTGATCAGAATGCACTCAAAGTCATTGTGTGTGTGAGACATCCCATAACGGATGAAGTATGTATGAGACTGCAGGCTGGGAGTACGACAGGTCAAGGTTATGTTTTGAGTGTGTGTTGGACGAAGTGGTGTCTGTCTGTCTGATTGTGTGAGCGGTCCCTGTGTGCCCAAGGACAGTGTGTGTGTGTGAATGTGAGAGTGCAGTTCCGCAGGTGCCTCAGTGTGTGTGTGTTTGTACATGTGTAATCTAAAATGAGTAAAGTCACATGTTAATGTATCCGAGTGTTTTTAAACTAGGGTGTGTGTTTGTGTGTGTGTGTGTGAGGGCGCATGTGCCGTCAGGCCATCCCTATCCCTATCATCAAGGCAAACACAGGCCCCATCACCACAAAGCAAACAGCAGCTCAGTCCAGGGTATGCATTTTAAACACTTTATCTCCTATTGTTTAGCCAGCACTCACTCCGCTCAACCCTGAAATATGTTATTTTACATTTTCTGCAGATGCACACTGCAGACAGAAAATGTAAACACAGGAAGCTTAATCAAAACTGTCACTGCAGTCTTTACCATCATAATAACGCAGCTATTAAAGCTCACTTTTTTAAACATCCGACATTTAATGGCACTGCAGAGGAGTATTACATCATCTTTGACAACAGTAGTGATATTGGAAGTTTTTCTCCCACTGTTGCTGACAATACTTGCTTTTCCTTGCTTGTCTTTTGAAAGCACTTATCTTAAGTGGATCAACGCAGAGTAAATTGTAATTGCAACACAGTAGTGCTACATATGGTCCATATATTGTGTGTTGTGCAAGGCACTCAACTGCACACTGAGACAGAAAAGCAGCAAATGACTTTAGAAAAGGTTAGCACAATTTGGTCAAGTACAGAGGCTATAAAAAGAAAATGCTATCAACTAAATGTCTGAATTTGAGTCTCAACACTTAAGCCAAGAAAAGGTCAAACACACACACACGCACATACACACACACACACACACACATATATATACAAACACATACATGTTCTTGTGCATGCACTGAAAGAATTCATCGCTTACTTCACATCAAGCTCTTGTGCACACATACACCTTCAAGTGTGCAGACACACTCACACAGACTCGGATACAGCCAATTAGGTCCACCACCTTCAGAGAAACACCAGTGGGCATGTAAGATTCGGAGTCCAGCAGGCCTCTAAAACCTAACACAGTCATAAGCCAGAAATAACACACACATGTCTCCAGTAGGCTCTGCAGACCGTGTGAAATAGCAAGGCAAAGACAAAACACTCTATTCCATCTCTGACATTTCCAATATCTGTCTATCCCTCATAAACCTTTGTTCACCCATAAAGTGACTCATTCTTCAGATGAACATGTTCCATCCAGGCGGCTACCAGGCTGGCAGCCGTTACTGCCAGTCGTTTCTGACGCTTGTTATAATTACAAAATTATTGATTCCCTTTACATTTCACAGATTTTTGGCAGGAGGTAGTAAAGATAAATTGATTTAAAATCCCCATTACACTGTGTAGAAGTGGTTTAATGCTTTAAAAATAGGTTGATTGAGGAGCTATCCATGTTTTTTGTCCTTTTGTTTCTACACTGCATGTATATACCCATACTGTGTGTGTGTCTGAGCGTGATTTTTTTTTTTAAACTTGACTTCCCTTTAAAGCTCATAACTCTGTTTTCCCCTGCTCACCTCCTGCTCTTTGTCTCTCACTCTGTTAATTCACTACGCTGTCACCAGTCAGTGTATTTACCTAACACCAGTCTCTCCCCTTTCCCTCTTCCTCTCTCCTTCTTCTTCTTGTCTCAATCCTTTCCTCCGTCTCTGCCCCTGCGAACGGTGAGACTGTGTGAGTAAGCGTGCAGGAGATTTAGAGCGGGGATCAATAAGAAATTTAAAAATCAATGCACTTAGCGCCAGGAAATCAATGGGCCTAATCGGGATGCCAATCGCCCCAGTCAAAACAATTAAGAGGGAAGAAAAATGTTTAACAACCTCCTCTTGCTTACATAGACACAGGGGGAGCAAGAGAGAGAGTGACAGAAGCCTAAAGAGGAATATCAGAGGGAGACACAGAGGGATGAGATGAAGTGATATATGGGAAGGAAAAGCTCAGGAGAGAACGCTCAAAGCTTAGACTCAAGGAAAGAGGGATTGGGAGGAGGGGCGGAGAAAGACGGGGACTGAGGGACACAAATGGTGATAAAGAACTGGTTGGGAGTCATGAAGGACAACAGAGGAGAAAAGGAAAAGTTGACAGATGTGGATGGAAGGGCAGAATTGAATTTTTTTTTTTTAATCCACACTTCTTCTTTTTTTTTAAATATTCTGCAGAAAAGGGAACTTGCAGCAGAGCTGAGGGTTACAAATAAGGTCACAGTTTGTGATCAGAAACACAAAAGTAATACCCTCCCTCTGGAAGTGGGGCTATTTGGTTCATCAAAGGCTCCAAACTGGCTGCTCCCCGTGGTCAGATACAGAACAGCGTAGCACTCATCCTCACCAGACAGCCAATCAAGCAAAAGCCAGAGTCACGAACAACCAACACTTCCAAATCAGTGACATCAAAAGAGAGGACATTTTGCTCCCCGTCGAAACGTCCAATCATACTGAATGTTTGTCAGCATGGGCGCCCAATGAGGGAGCTGTGGCTGAGTGCGGGAAACGGCAGAACGGGTTGGTGGTTTGTGGTAGGGGGCTAATTTGGGGTCAATCAATAGATCTCCCCTCTCTCTATCTTCTGCCTACTCACCACGCTAAAATCAATGGGAAAGCCAACAGTTCCCCGCCCCAGTGTGGATTAGTGAACACACACAACTAATCAGCGAGTCACTGAAACTGACATCTCAGCTATTAACCTATTGATATGGGAGACACGTGTTGAACGCACACACACTCAAACCCACACACACACACACATACCGACGCACATTCCAGCAGAAAGATGTGTGCTGCTGTAATGATGAGGGACATTCCTCCCGATGCTCACACTAGAAGAGCATTTGAAAGTTTCTACAAAGTATCAAAATGTATTATCTCATATGCAACACAAAACAAAATATCAATATTTATAAAGCTTCATGGTCTTCGTGTTTTTCTACCCCAGAGGGGTAGACGCGTGTTATCAGATTCAGCTGCAAACAGGAGACATTTTTAAAAAATTTCGGGCTCTCACTCCTCTAGTCTAACATCTCATCACATCAAATCACGCGCCTCTGTGGGATCCCTGGCTTTAAGGGTCAAAGGGGGAGCTCAAAATGACTCTGTGCGGACGCCAGCTTCACTCTAATTCAGGTGTCAGCCACCGACCAGCAAGCACCAGCCTCCATTAAGGAGAGAGGGAGCATGTGTTAGCGAGGGAGCCTGTGTGTTTTTGCCTGCAACATGGGTGGCACTCTGCCAGTTTGGACTGGTGCATATATCTGAGATACAAAAGAGCACTTTTGAATAACTGGTTGTCAAAATGCAAGCACATCTGAAAATTCAGAAGTTGATCGGTGATTAGGGAAACATTTCACACGGAAGCTGATAAGCGATTCAAAATACACCTCTCAGGAATCCCATTAAAGACAAAAAATTGTGCAACTTAAAAGAAAGCATTGTTTTTATTATTATTATTATTATTTGTGTGTGTGTTGAAACACCTCGCTGAGTCTCCTCAGGAAGATAAAATAATATGTACCTGGCTCTTAAGAGGAGCACTACACAAGGATCATTTTTCAAAAATAACAGCCTGACTAGCTTTCATCCCTTACTTTTGAAAGCCCTCTTGTTTTCTGAGATTGCCTCTCCTTCCTCTGTTACTCCTCCCCTCCCTCCCCATCCCCTCCCCTCTCTGTCATGTTTTAGTTTTCATATGTTGGTTTTGTTCTTCCTCATTTTCCCCTTGTGTAAAAAATGAAAGGCTGAAAATAGGATTGGGGGGGGGGAGCCAGGACCCAAAAGCAACGACTGCACATCGGTGAAATCGCTGTCTGCAGTGCTGAGGCTGTTCTCTTCTCTGCACTGACAGTTACAATACAGTTCCAAACCCTATCCATATACATCATACTCTGAAAACCAAATGTTATCCATAGACAATGCAAAATGGTCCCTTCGCCCAGTGTTGAAAGACTGTATACCAATGTGATATTCCCACAGCATGACAAGAGGAACAGCATTGATCAGCCACAGGCAGCTGCATAAAAACACCCTTTAAATCACATTCAGACATACAAGTTATTTGAAAGGATAAATCCAGCTCATGCATGTTTTTTTGAATTAGTTATCAACCATGCACATTGTAGTGTGACCGGCATTGGAAAGCAAGGATAACTGTCTTTCTCTTCCTATCTATTTCTTCTTGCTTCTTGACATCCTTTCAGCAATCCTTTTTCACACGTTAAATGTACAAAGAGAATGGAAGTGAGAGGCGTATGAAGTGGACTGAATTTCCTTCTTGTTTTTTTTTTTTCCCTCCATCCTTTTCTTCACAGACTTTATTTCCATGGTGGACCCATCGTGATCAGCAGGCAGTCATGGTTTAGCTGACATGATTGTATGTTTAGGCCTAATCCAAACCTCTTCCTCCACACCGTGGTGGTTGTGATGGAGATGGAGAGTGAGAAACTTATATGAGAGAGAGAGAGGAAGGGAGAGACATATAGAGATGGCGAGAGAGAGAGGAAAAAGTGTGAAGCCGTATTGTTGAGACGTCCAGGCCAGTCCGGATGCATTGGTTCCGTATAACATTCCTATTCCACCTCAACAGATGGATGGTGCCATTCTGTGGGAACGCAATCCTGATTTCTCGCTTGAGACCCAATATCTGCACCATACAAATAGGGGGGATGTGGAAGGGAAAAGTGATACAGACCAGGAATACGGCTCTTTCTTCTTATCCTGCTCAGCCATATTGATGTTTTTGAGCCTTTCATTGCTCAGCCAAAAATGAAGTCTTTCAGGGCTGGAGCCATTGACAGATTAAGAAAACATATCCTATTTTGTAGAACATGACAGAAGCTCTCTTGTTATCTGAATAATATGAGCAGTGCTGAGGTGGCACGGAAAGACTGTTTGCGAAACATTGTGTGGTTAAACTCAGGGGTGAAATTACAGCCCACTCTCACTACAAAAAAAACAAAAAAACTTCCACTGTGAAATTGAAAGTAGTTTCTCCACCGTGGTCGTGAACGTCAGTTCTAATTTCTTTTGCTTTTTGTTTATCATCTCAAAGAAAGAAAAGCTCATTATGTTATCATTTTGTTATATAACTGCTAATGGAAACATCTGTCCATGATTATTCTCAAATATCCACAACCAAAAAACTTCATATTCCTCATTTAGCCCTCAGAGAAAGGCTGAAAATGTTGAGCTATACGTGGCAACACAGCTGAACCCTCACACAACACAGACGAGCTGAAAATCACTGAGACAAAATCACAGAAAATTGATCACATCCAACAAAATGACTGGGGTGACTAAAATTGGTGTGAGCTTTCTTGGGACAGAAAAAAAAAAACAACAACGCTGGCAAGTGCTTTCTGACAACCACATTGTAGTTCTCCCAGCACAGAAAAAACGATTTTGGAATGAGCTCTAATGAATTTATACTGACATCAACTGCGATGGAAACATCTGAGCCAGGCAGAGGAGTGGACAGGGAGCGACACATTCAAAGGCGAGGCCAGGAACGAGGGGCGGTGGTGGCAAAAAGGGGATGTGTGGGTGATAGCAAAAACAACAAAAGCAGAAAAAAAATGTTGAAGAGATGAAGGAGAGAAAATAAGGTGTGCTGCAGTCATCTGGAGTGTGTAAAGGGGTTATGCTGAGAGGTGGCATGTTCAGATGCGATAGACAGAAAGAAGAGGGAGGAGGTGAGTAACAGAGAGGTACAGGGAGAACAATTGATAAAGGGCTGGTAGAGAAGAAGAGATTTAGGATTAAGGAATGAGTGTGGGGTAAAAGGAGGGGGATTAGGGGTTTGGGTGAGAGCAGGACAAAGTAAGAGAGACAGGAGGGATGGAGGAGCAGAAACTGGAGAATGAGAGGCACACAGAAAGAGGAAACTGTACAGGGCTTTTGACGAAGAGAGCAGGGATAAAAAGATGTATTTTTCCTGCTTCCTCTGTTGTCCTGCCTTTCCTTTGGGCAACTTCCCGCTGCTCTCCCCCTCTCTGCTGCCTTCCTCCTCTGTCTGACACAGTGGGAAGATAGGTAGGAAACCTAATCGAGCCAGACGCACCGCCTGCTCTCTGCTGACACTCACAGGCAGAGGGTGGGCACTACAAATTCTGCTGACCAGCCCAGCTGAGACGCCTACTCCCAACCTCCCCTCTCACCTATCGGTCAGACCGGCCATCATCATTCGGCACAATAGCCTGGAGGAGGCTGTGGGAAATGGGATGAGAGGGAAAGGGATGTGGTCCTGCGATTCTCAATGGGTAACATATGCCAGTAACACTGCCAAGAATTAGAAGTTTGATTCTTGCTGAGAGGAGAGGGATTGAATGGTATGCTGTGGGTACCTGAAACCTGTAATCATCAATGTAGATATTCCACTGTAATCTGGTAATATTGATTTTTATAAAAGGCTTAAATTAATGTTAATTAATAAGCATAAATTAATGTTAGGTGTCTCCTAAATTATGCCAGTGCTTTAATGCTGAAGCACTGTAGATTTTTTTGATAAGTCAATCAAAGGAAAACCGGTTCTGGTAATGAAAATATTTCAAACTGTTTGCAAGAAGGGAGGCAGCAGAATTCAGAGTGCTGACCATGAATCGCAACACGCCAAGTTCAAGTCCAACTGGGGATGTTATTCTCCTCTTTCTCCTCATTTCTCTCCGGTCAGATTCTCTGTCTAAAAAAGAAAAAGGAATAAAAAAGCTCCCCTAATTATAAAAATGTGTATTTAAATATTTACAATAATCCATCAAGAAAAAATATGAAATATGTGTTGGTAACATCATTACCATGATTTTAGTACTGCTTCATATTTAGATAAATTCATCCTTTTTGGGTTGTTTTGAAAGGTAATAACCAACCAAAACATCACATTAGAATTTCTCCTTTTTTAAAAAATTTTTAAATATAATTTCTGCGATTTTAAACTGGATTGAATTAAAAAAAAAAAGAAAAAAAGAAAATCATTGTTTAACACTGAAATAAAGAAAATATGTTGGCTCTATGTTAAAACAGGGCTGGTGCAACAGCAGATTTCGAAATAAACTGGTGTTGCTGTGGTAATGACTCTGCTGTCTAACTTGAAAGCAAAGTAAATTTTGCACACTCATGCTGCTTTTTTTGTCATGTCTCAGACTTCTTTAGAAGGTGTCTGGCAAATGATGCAATTTAACACAAAACACACAAAACACAGACCACTTACAGTTAGCATGCACATGAGGACACACTGGAAGACAGATCTAAACTTAAAAGAGAAAACGTTCTTTAATAGCTGAACTCACGTCTGGTGTGTATGGTTATAATTTTAAATGCCGAGGTATCCAAAGGTGTCAACTGGTATGAACAAAAGCATGGGTGTGGTAGGATGCCAGGGTGGGAGCATGTTGTGTGGTGTTTGTATGTGGGTGGGTGGGAGACACAACACTGGGCTCTGCTCGGCAGGTAAAAATGAAAGAGTCTCAGTGTTGTGTGTGTGTGTGTGTGTGTGTGTGTGTGTGGTGGTGGGGTGTCTGCCTCCCTGGTCATTGTGTGGGGAGAGACAGCCATTACAGACTGACCGTTAGGGTGACAAGCAGTAACACACTGAGGCTCCTCTCAGGGGAATTAGTTGTGGACAGACGATGGGATGTGCAAAGGTTGTGTGGACGTTGTACATTTGCTGCATTGTCCTTTCTTTTCTTTTTCTTTTTTTTAAACTATCTATACATTAAGTACTTATGTGTGTACATGTGTGATTGTGGTTTTGTGTTGCTGTATAAATATGTGTGTGTGTGTGTCCAAACTAGTATAGCACATATTTGCTAATCTGGAGGGGGTAGCTAGAGGAAGGGGGCAGGGTCAGAAGCTGGGGTCAGGTGTTAATTCACTGCTTCAAAGCAGAGCCAAACACAAAAACCAGGGGAGACCGCAACTGAATAGATCGACCAAAACTACAAGGATATATTCAAGGTCCACTGCGGTAACCATGCACCTCTGCTTTTCCCTCCTGCCGATATCCTCTTTAGATTCACCTTCGCTCTTGCTTTCCTCCCTTCTGTCCTAAATTTCACCTCATCTTTTTCCATCTTTACCCCCTTTTTCCCATCACCTCTCCCTAGCTGGTCCAGTGTGTGCAGCCTCCCTCCCCCAGCTGTTAGAAGCCCCCCACCCCTCCAAAAGGTCAGTCAGTCTGCAGGGTCATCAGTCTGGGATGGGGCTGAACTTTGACCCGGAGCCCTTGATGTATTCCAACCACAAACCCTGCAGACACACTCATGTAATGGACATGTGCGGCCTCACAAGAGGTTTGTTTCATTGTGGTCATTTTTGATCAATTTATCACTTTGCTTTTGTCACTCATTGAAGTCCTGTCTGTGCAGGCGAAGCCTCGGACTGCGCAGCTGCCATCCTGCCCGAGTATGTCAGGTTAAGAAAGACAACGTCATTGACAATGTGATCCATTTCAGATGATTAAGCCCACCAACGTTTATCAGCTAATCGATGCAGCGATGATTGTGAATTGCACATTGATTATTTTCAATAATCACAACTGAAACATGACTATGTTTTGGGGGGTGGGGGTACATGGGAAAGCCCAATACCAGCCTACACACACACACACACACACACACACACACACACACACACAACAACAACAAAATCAACCATACATAAATAAATGATTTTTGAATTTCCTCTATAGGAAATATAAAGTACCACAATGACAGTGTGTTTGAAATTTTCGTTGATCTTAATGTTTTCTGTGCCAGGGTGTTTTTTTTAAGAGTGTATATATGAAATGTAACCAGTAAATTACATTCAAATAAAACTAAGCTTGCTGTAGGCACGCAAAGCATCAACTACAACTTAAAGACAAAAAAAATAAATTTAAATGTAATTTCACACCAGTTTATTTTCCAAAATGATGTGAGGAAAATTCATACTCAATTCTTGCAGAAATTATTAAACCACGTGTTTTGCACTTTGGTGAGCATGAAGAATTCAGGGGTGGAAAGTTTACCCACTAGATGAAATCCTAATATTCGATACACCGCTCTTTGGCCCCTTGTCGTCACAAAAACGATGCATCGTGCAACTGCAATCTTTCCGCCTTAATTGAGGAACTGGCCAAACGACCTTTGACCTGCGGGTCATTAGCGCATTGTGCACCGGGCCACGGAGAGCTGCCGCACCATTTGGAAGGAGAGTCGTGCACAGAAAATGGATTATTTTGTGTCGCCCCTGGTGCCTGATACCGACTGGAGTGGCCCAGTGACAAAAAGAAAGAAAAAAAAAACGTACAGAAAAATGTACATCAAAGCCTCGAGGAGCGATCGCGCTGTATACCATCAAACCTGAGCCAATAAACCGTTTATGAAATGAGCTTTGAAGCAGGCTGCATACACGTTAACATAAACCATAAAATTGACCGTATTGGTTGTGTGGTCTGTTTGAAGTCGATAAGGTGCAGGACAGGGTGCCAGCTCATCACGCACTTTGGATAAAGTATAAAATATTAATAATAGTCTCCAGGAGCACACCCTTTTAAAAATGCTAAATTTTGAAAAATTATTTAAAAGAGAGTGCAGGGTTTTGTTTTGTTTTTTGTTTGTTGGTTTCCTTTAATTTCTCTAAATGTGCCAGCACCAGTTCACTGATTAATAGACTCGTAGCATTTTGTATATTTGATCCCTGGCGTTTATTAAAAACTTTAGCAAACTGCTCTTACAAAAGCATTCCCCTTCCTTTTTAAAGACGCACCCACATTTGCACATATCTTTTTTGTCTCCTCACTTAAATAATTTTCGAAAATAACAAAGCCATATACCTACTCAGCTCCCATCCTAAATTGCAAAGCTGGTCAGATTTATTCTTATAATCCGAGTGTCGGTTGTCTGCCTCTCGCTGAGAGAACTTGCTGATTATACTTCGGTAATTAACAGTTTGTTGTTGTTTTAAAAAAAACTGCAATACATCGAAATTACCGCACGTGTCACATTAAACACATCAAAAACACAGATTAAATGCGAGGCCTTGTGTTTGAATACGACAACTAGAGTTCATAAATATCACTGAACTATGTAGCAAAGGATTTTTAAAATGATCATTTTGAAATTTAAATCGAAATACATAATGACTGCGTCAACACCGCAGGCGTCACATCACCCTCTCAGTTTCTCGATTCAGAATAAGCCGTGGGTTCTTATTTGAATATCATGCGTACGACTTCAACAAACAGAAGTAACAACAATTAAAATGGCGGTGAAATAAACTCGATATGGTGATTTTAAAATATTCACAGTTTATGCAAAAAAATGAAGGGTGCAACAATATTTACATATTCCCAGGGGGGAAAAAGGGCAAAATAAAATGTGAAAATGAACCCATCCAGACAGAAAAGGCGAAAAGAAGTCCAAAATATTCGATTGATCAATTACTGTGAGTGCAGCTGAGGATGTTCCTGTCAAGCAGATCATAAAACGGGAGGTCATTTATTTATTTTGTCTAAAACTTTCTGCAAAGTTCTCATCAAATTAAAATCGCTTTTTTTCTCTGGGTTTTGTTGTAATCGCACCTTCCCAAGTAATAAATGTATTCACTTAGAATTAAAAATGCAGATGACTGTAATAACCTATGAGCAAATTACACGTTTTGGGAGGCGAAGACGAAATGTTAATATGTGAAATGATAATGAGGAGTCTGCAATTCAAAGTATAATATACTGAAAATTAAACAAATTATTATTACTGCAAGACAAGAGGTGCATTAAGGAAACATAAAATCAAACGAATGAATGAATATGAAAATAACGCGTCTGCATAAATTAAAAAACAACAACAACACACAGACAAGGGAATGCAACTATTAGAAGTATATATTAAGATTAGGTATGAATTAAGTTTGCAAAACGCCTGATGTGCTCCTCGGGGCGACAACTATGAATATGCAAGAAATCAGAGAGTTTTTAATGAGAAGTACCTTGGTAAATATGAGCCATAAAAAATGCAGACTGGGGGAAATAAATGATTGAAACACATAACTGCTAAATAAATGAAAGTCGTCCAATTTCTTTGTTTTGTTTTTCTTTTAGTGCAGCGGTCTGTGAACTGTCGGTTGACCATAGCGTGCGTCTCGGTCTCATGGGGTTTGAAGTCATCTGTGGACTGTGGTTAACACTCCTCCACTTATGCTGGGCCATATTTAATATCATGACTTTAGACACTTACACCTCACACACGGGCAATTGACACACTCACTCGCAGTGTCACAAGTTGCAAATGAAGCCAAAAACTTGAACTCGGTCCTGTCCTAAAGCGCTGAGTCTTAATCTGCAGTATCTTACACCGAAATTACGCAGTTCATTTTAATTTCCCAAAATAAAAAGAGGCATCGGTGGGATGGATCAAGGCTTATGATAGTGTTTTAGAAGAAACCCAAGTTCCTTAAGATATGACACTTGGGCCCTAAATGAGATCTGTAGATCTCACCTCTTAATGAAGAGCAAAGGTCAAAAGGAGAGAGGTGCGCATGGAAAGCACACCTGAAGGAAACCACGGCGATTATAATTCGGGGCCAGTTGAGGTGTGGATCTCTGCAGGACTGTGCGTAAACAAAACCAACAACTGACCAAAGAATCGTTAATATTTGATGATTTTTGAGAAAATGTTCAAGAGTCATGTTAGCGGTTTACTTTATGTAATACGATGCAGAGGCTTTTCCACACGGTGTAAGCCAAGGTTGCAGCAATA